>JAUELO010457278.1:0-12718 GCA_032357855.1 Amphibolips quercusostensackenii | reverse complement strand
TCTTTTAGCTCAAAAGATTTTTACAAAAAATTGAAAAAAATTAAAAATATTTTAAGATATATTTGGAAATTTTCAAAAAATTTAAAAAATGATTGAAAATATTTTTAAAACATTAGGCCAAAATGTAGATTTTTGGTGACTTGAAAAAATTGAAATTTCGTTAAGCCTTAATCCGCTATGGTAGAGGTCTCTACTACTTTGTTAGAAATTTTTCTTTTTGGATGAATTCCACGTATTATTTTATTCAGTTATTCTTAGTTTTATATCTGTTTGAAACATCACATCTTAAATTTTTTATTCAGAATTCACTTTTTTGGTTGAAAATTTCTCTCTTTCGACTCATGCAATTTTTTTTTAAATTGTCTGTTCTGCTTAAAGATTGCGCTATTTTGTTAAATATTTGTCATTTCTGGTAGAATTAACCTGTTTTTTTTTAATTAAAATACAAATATTTGGAAATTGAAATGTCAGCGAATTTTTCAAGACTTTAAAGTATCTTCAAAAATAATTATAATTTTTCACAAAAAGTTTAAAAAATGTTTAAAAATTAAAAGAATTGACTAAATGTTTTCCAGATTATTATTCTTGCATTCTTAGAAATATTTAGATAATTTCTCAAATCTCTAAAGATTTAAAAATCTTGAAAAGCTGCAAATTTTTTTTTTATAATTGAAAGAAAGTATACTTAGATACATTTTTTTTACCACTTTGAGTTTCTAATATTTCAAATGTTTCTTAAAACAATTCAAATTCCCCATAAAATTGTTTTACAATTCTACGAGACACAAGACATTGTTTTCAAATGCTAAAACTTTGTTTCGGCAATTATGCGAAACATTTGAAATGTCCAAAAATCTTATTTGATATTCTCTAAAAATTGATTTTTTTAAAGTAAAAAATCACTACAAACTTTCTCAGGAATCTTGAAAAAAAATTATTTTTATTATCAGCATGCCTTTCAAAATTCTTAAAATGTCTCAAAATTTTATTTCAAAATCTTTAATAAACTAGATTTTGTTTAGCATTTTTCAAAATTATTAAAAAATCTTAATTATGTTTAGAAATTTTTTAAAATTTTTATTTACCTTTTAAAATAATTCTTAATTTTCAAAAAACACCTAAAATATGTTTTAAAGTTTGAAAATTTGACTCTGAACTTGCTTGATTTTTTTTCGATATTCTTAGGAATCTTTATAAATTTTTTTAAATCTTAAAAAATTAATGTGTAGAAATAAAGAATCTTAGAAAAATTTCAACGAGACGTGAAGAAAACTTCTCAATTTCATAACACCTTTTAAAATTTCTTAAAAGCTTCGAAATTTTTGTTGAAATCTTTAAATATTTACATTTTCTTTAAAGTTCTTTAAACTCTTCGAAATTTTAAATTACGTTTAGAAATTTTTTAAAACTTAAAATATCTTTTACAATGATTCAAATTTTTCAAAAAATATAAGAAATATTTGAAAATAATTACAACCTTGCCTTAAAGTTTTTCACATTTTTTCAAAGATTTTAATAAATCTTTAAAAAAATTAAAAAGTTTAAAGAAATTGATCTTTAGAAATAAAAAATCATTGAAAATTTTTCCAAGAATCTTAGGAAATTTTTTTTCATATTTTTCATTACTTTTCAAAATCTTTAAAAAGTCTTCGAAATTTATTTCGAAATCTTTGAAAATCTAAATTTTTTTCAAACTCAAAAAAAATTTTTTTTAATTTGTAAAAATTTTATATAGTATATAAGATGATTCGAATTCTTCGTAAAATCCCTTTAAAATTTTAAAAAACTAAAAAATATTGTTTAAAAATCCTCATAATTCTTCTTCAGCAGTTTCAAAAATCTTTTTAAATGTTTAAAAATCTTTTTCAATATTTTTTTCAAATTAATTTTTCGGAATAAAATATGATTAAAAATTTCGCCAGGAATGTTAGAATTTTTATTATTAAAGTTTTTGTTATCTTTTGAATTCCTTAAAAAGATTTTAATTTATTTCGAAATCTTTTTTAATTTTAAGTTTTTTTTTTTAATTTTTAAATGCTAATGAAAATTATTTAAATTTTTCATAAAATATTTTTTAACATTATTTTGAGTTTAAAAATTGACTTTAAGTTTTTAGATTTTTTTTTAATTTTTTAGAAATTATTTTAAATGTAATTTTTAGAAGCAATAATCATTCGAAGATTTCTGTGAAATCTCAAGAAGAGAATTAAAAAAAAAATTTTTTTATTGTTTTCATTAAGTTGTAAGGCATTGAATATAGGTTTTTAGGGTTTATTTAATTGTAACAGAACAATTTCTTTTTTTTTCATATTTTTCTTGTGTTGTAGGTATAAGTTTTCTGTTTCTAAAATCGTTTATTAATTGGAATAGGCTCTTTTTTGTTACTTTAAAAAAAATTTATGTTGACTTGGAAGGGCTGAAAATTTTATTTTGAATGCTTGTTCAAATTGAAAGAAAGAAATTTTCCCTTTTGAACATCTTTATTGTGTTTTAGAGAAGAATTTTTTGTTTAAAAAATATTTTATGAATTGAAAAAGGTTTTTTTTAACTTTCTCCAAATGAAAAAAATTATTTAAATTATTAAGCGTTTGAATCAAGAAAATTATGAACATAGGAATGTTTTAAGTTTCGATGTTAAAAGTTTAAAATTCAAAAGAGTTCCACTTTGAACGCTTTAATTTGCAGTTCAGATAATAAGACGCTACGAACATATAATCAATAAATAAAAATACTAATGAATATTGGATTGTATATTATTTTAATTTTTTTTTGCAGCAAAGTTTATTTGTGTATATGAAATTCTGCAATCTTCATTAATCAGTATCCTCAATTTACCAAAGATGAAGATCTTCGTTGGTGCTTTTCTCATCACTCTAGCGGCTCACTTCAATTTAATTGGTAAATATAATGTTATGTCTGAATATACTGAAGCAGTAAAAATTTGACCAAAAAATTTCAATTTTTTGACTACTACAATTCAAACTAAAAAAGTGACTTTTAACGAAACAGTTTGACTTTAACCAAGTCCTTGAATTTTCAACCATGAAGATAAATTCTCAATGATGAACGTAATAGTTGATATTGATATTTAAACTAAAAAAGATTTTAATTCTTACACAAAAACAGTCAAATTTAACTAAAAAAGGTGAATTTATAAATAATATTTAATAGTTGAATTCTCAACCATAACAAGAAAATTTTTAACCCAAATGATGATTCTTCAACAACAACAAAAATGAATTTCTAACAAAGTACTTCAAATGTTAACCAATTAGTTGAATTTTAAAACTAGAAGATTACTTATTTATTATAAGAGGCTGATTTACAACAAAATAAATAATTTTAAAAAAATGAAAAACTTAAATTTTCAGTTAAGAATTAATTTAATAAAAAACACGAATTTTCAAACGAAAGGATGAATTTTCAATCAAGGGGATTAATTTTCTATGAAGAAAAACAAATGTATCAAACTACACCAAAAAAGTCGAATTTTAAACAAAATTCATAAATTTTAATAAAAAAAATTGAACTTTTAATTAAAAAGATAAATTTTCACCAAAAAAGAGAAAATTTTTAAAAAAATATTTAAAGTCTCAGTGAATCTTCAACAACTGAGAAATTGATTTTTAAAAAATTGGTGGAATCCTTAACCATTATAGAATCATTCTAAATCAAAAAAATTAATTTTTAACAAAGCAGTTTAACTTTTAACCAGGTAGTTGAATTTTTCATCAAAAAGATGGATTTTTGACAAAATACATGATTTTTTGACAAAACATGGAAAAGTTTAATTTTCAATAAAAACCATTAAATTTGAACAGAAAAAAAATTTTCCTGTGGAGACATTTTTAACAAAATTGATGAAAGTTTAAGTGATTTTAAAAGATGTTAGAAATTTTGAAGAGATTTTAATTGATTTCAAAGTGTTTAAAGAGGTTTGTAATTTTTTTACGTGTTATTTGAATGAATTAAAAAAATTTTGTAATAGAATTGTGAGGATTTTAAACTATTTAAAAAAATCCAAAGATAATTTAAACAATTTTGTTGAGTTTTGATGCGAATTTAATGAATTTTGAGCGTTTTCAAGCAATTTTTAAGCATGTTGAGAAATATAAAGACATTTTAAAAACTTAAAGAGAATTCAAAAGGATTTTGTAATATTTTATAAATATCTCAAGGCATTTAAGGATATTCTCAGTAAGTTTTAGGTAATTCATAAAAATCATAAAATTTGAATATAATTTTAAAGTATAAAAAAAAAATTTGTTTTTAATATTTAAAATCTGCAAAACCTCTACAGTTATTCAAGAATTATTTTAAATGCTTTCAATTCGATTAAATTTTCAAATTCTTTTGCACGAATTTTTGTAGATTGAACAAATCGTTCGGAAAAATTGAAAAACATATTAATTTATTTCCAAAGAATTCAATAATTTTTTTGGAGATAAATTAATATGTTTTAGAATCTTTTCTAACAATTTGTACAATTTTATATCTTTTAGCAAATTTTGAACATAATTTATAAATAATCTAGTAATTTTAAGTGATTATTAACTATTTCAAAAGAATTTAAAGAAACGTTATGTGATCTAAGAGATTTCATGTAAATTTATTTAATTTTGTGTCTTATTAAGTAATTTATAGGAATTCATAAAGATAAAAGATTTTTGTAGTTTTTTTAATAAATCATTGAATGTATTCAAATTTTTGAAAGCTTTTCAAATACTCCAGTTTTTTTCTTTACATAACAGTAAATATGGGATTTGTTTTTTTTTTTAAATTATTTTAAGAAAATATTTAAAAAGATTTTAAAGCACCTTAAAAACTTTAATTTATTGTGAGAAATTTTTGGCAACATATTTAAATGATGCTTACACAATTATTTTGAGAATCATTTTCCGTTGTCTCAACATTTATTTTCAGAATTTAAAGAATTTTTTATTCTTTTTAGCAATTCTATCTTACAATAGTGTTACAAATTTCCGCTTTTTTTATAATTTTCTTGATTGTTAACCAATTTTTCGTCAGAGAGAGAACATATTCAAGTTTTTTTAATTAAAATGATGGTTTTAATTATTAATTATTATTTAAAAGGATATTCTCCTAAAATAATGCTACGAAAATGAAGTTTTAAGCAAACAAAATATTTTTATTCAAACTAAAACATTTTGAGCAATTTGAGTAAAATTGATAAAAATTATTAAAATTATATTCTGCTTTGCTTTTTGTAAAACTAAAAAAAGTAATATAAAATATTTTATATAAAAACAATAAGCACATTATGATAGCTGCCATTTTGTAAGCCACAGGGTGACTTCTTTGTGAAACTTAAAATTAATAAAACTAAAAAAGTAGATTTCTACTTTTATCAATCGCTGGTAATTATTTCGATTCATGTAGTTTTACTATTACGTTCAATAACAGCTATTCACATCCACATATATTTAATGCAAAATACTTAATTGAAATAAATAATCTTCTGCACATAATTATTAATCTGTTTAATACGTAAAATGTATTTAATTATTCCATCTCGTTTATCGATTGTAAATAATTAAGTAAAATGATCAATTTTCTTGAATGAAAGATAATTATGAGTAATAGAATAATCTTGTTTATTATGTGTAATAGATGAATGACAAATAGTGTCAGTTTGCGGCGTCACCCCAGTGCTATATTATAAAGTACAATTTATGTACTTTTAGTGTGCGATTAACTCTCTTGAAACACAAATTAAAAAAATATGAAGGAGAAACTATTGAATGTTTAAGTTCATTGCCATTTATGTTGTGAACTTAATTAATAATATATATGTTCATATGCTTTTATTTTTTAAAACTAATTTTGAAGGTTATTATTTAATTAAATGTACAGAAATAGAATTTCAAATATAATAAAAAAAAAATCGTAAACATTATTTGAAATTTTTTAATAAAAATAATCGTTTAATGCTTTTTATGTTGTGAACTGATAAATTTATTATTAACGGAAAATATTAAACTTTACGTTTTCTGAAATAAGATTAGAAGGTTATGAATAAATGAAATTTCTAAAAAAGGAATTTTAGACTGATAAAAATTTTGTGAACATTATTTCAATCTTACAATGAAAATAATTGTTTATTGCTTTTCACGTTGTGCATTGATTAATTAATTGTCAACTGATTCTATTGAAACTTACGTTTTTTGGAATAAGATTAGAAGGTTATTAATAAATAAAATTTCCATAAATGGAAGTTTAAATTTAAAAGAAAAAAAAATATATATATATAAGGCAAAAATTATTTGAAAGTTTCGATCAAATTACTGTTTATAGCTTTCTATTTTGCGTACTGAGTAACTTATTACTAGCTCATTATTTGTTTTCACAAAATAAAATTACATGGAACTTTCATTTTAATTTGTTTTAATTTAGTACACAAATTTTGATTATTCATTTTAATATTGAATATTGAATATTGAATATATTGAATATTGGTTATATAATTTGTATAATGAATGTTTATTCATATTTAAGATGCCTCTATTCCAATTATGTAATTTTTTTTCAAAGTTTGTGATGTTGGGAATTGATTATCTGAATTTAGTGTTTTAAATTATATGTACATACGTTTTAATTTTTTCTAAAATTAGTACAAAACGTTATTATAAATTCAAATTTTCGGAAATGCAATTTTAAATATAAATTATAAAGTAAAAATTATTTGAATGTTTTAATTAAAATAATGTTTAATGTTTTTTGTTTTGTGAACTGATTAATTAATTATTAATTTTTCTTTAAACTATTATTTTTAAAGAAAAGCTTAAAAGTTATTCATAGATCAAATTTTCAGAAACGAAAGATTGAATTTAAAGAAGACTATAAAGTAAAAATTATTTAAATGTTTTAACGGAAATTATAGTGTACTGCTTCCTATTTTGTGAACTGTTTAATTAATTATTATCTTATAAGCAAATAAAAAGTAAAATAACATAAAGTTAAATTTTATTTATTTTTAATTCAGTAGCATATATTTATTATTTACTTTAAGGTTATGTAATTAAATACTAGCTATAATTTGTGTAATAAAAGTATATTTTTCATTAAAAATATTTACATGACAATCATATAATTTTTTTAAATATTTGCGATATTGTGAAATGATGAATTTCATTAGTAAATTTAAAATTTAAATTAAATTTTTTTAAAATTTGCTTTCTATTTTGCAATTTGAAGATTAAATAATTAAATTTAAAATTAAAAAAAAAAATTACGTGAATTTGATTTTCAAAATAATATCTACACATGTTTGAATTTTTTTTTGGATTAGAATAAAATGCTGATTAATAAGTTAAATGTGTAGAATAAATAAGATTTCAAATAACAAAAATTTACACAATGTAAAAAAATTTTTATTGTTCCAATGAACTGTTTAATGTATTATCAGCTAATTAATTTTGTTGAAAATATGGATAACATAAAGATTAAATATAAATTGTTTCAATTGAGTTTTGAAGGTTATTAAGAAATTAAATATATATAGAAACGCGAATTCGAATGGAAAATATTTATAATGTAAAAATTATTTGAATGCTTCAATGATAGTGATGGTTTGATGCTTTTCATGCTGTGAACTGATCTATTAATTATTAACTGATTTTATTAAAACTTACATTTTCTGGAATCAGTTTGAAAGGTTATCAATAAATCAAATTTACAGAAATGAAAGTTTCTTTTCAACTAATTTAACTAATTTACAATTGAAGCTGTTTAACTAATTATTGACTGATTAATTTTTTTCACAAAATCAAATTAAGTAAAGATTGAATTTTGATTGATTTTAATCAGGTAATATGAATTGATTTTCTTGTTCAAGATCATGGAATTGGATATTGGCTATTATTTCTATGATAAAAGCTTATTATCTATTTAAAATGTCAAAATTATACAATAATATCTGTTATAATTATAATTGTAATATATCTATAATAATTATATAATTTTTCTAAATGTTGTAAAATAAGGATCTAAATTAAATTTTTAAATTATATGTTTATATGTTTTAATTTTTGCAAAAATTATTATTAAAAGTCATTAAAAATTAACATTCTTGGAAATGAAATTTCAAGTTAAGAAAAACAAATTATATAAAGTAACAATTATCTAAATATTTTACTGAAAATAATGGCTTAATGCTTTTAATGTTGTAAACTGTTTAATTAATTATCGACTGATTTATCTTTTTTAACATTAGGTTACATAAATATTAAATGTTCATTTTTTTCCCTTGAGTAACATAAATTGATTATTCACTTTAAGGTTATGTAATTGAATATTGGCTATCATTTGTATAATGAATTCATGCTGTGTACTGATTAATTAATTATTAACAGATTCAATTAAAACTTACTTTTTCTGGAATTAGTTGAAGAGGTTATTAAATTCATAAATCAAATTTTTATAAATGAAAGTTTAAATTAAAAAAAGGTAAAACGAAAACATATAATGACTTTTTGAACTTTAAAATTGCGTCAAAAGATCTAAAATCAGCTAAAACATTGACGGCAACGTAAATAGAGAATCAATTCTCGTGCTCCGAGACGTCGCGGTCGTGGTGGGGGAAAAGCTCGAGCGGGAATAAAGGGGAGCGGCAAGGTAAAAAGAAGGAAAGTAAATAGAGGTGACTGTAAATAATCATATTTAGAATAAAATTTTTGTGATTCTTCAGAGTCAGGTGTCTCAACTTTTTTTGAACGCTTTACTCAAGGAATTTTCGGCTTCCAAGGATTGTTCATGATTTCAAAAATACACTTAAAAGACTGTGCTGATAATAATATCAGGTTCAGAAACATAAATAGAGTAATCAAAGTACATTCAAATTTTTTTTCAGAGAATAAATAAATAAATAGGCGCGCGCAAGACTTCCAGTGTGTATTAAAAAAAAAAAAGAACGGAATTTAAAAAAAGGGGGAAACGAAGAAGAATAGAGGAACGATGGACTGTAATCTCTAATCTAATATTTGAAGTAATTAAATTATCATAATTAGTCTGCTTCTTTTTACAGAATGTCGAAAGCACCGGTACGATCATGACGTTTGTTATTCTGACTCTAAAAAGTTTGACGGTGCTGATAATCTATACTGGTACAGGACCACAACTAGTGAACATCAAAATATAACGTCAAGTACACCTGAACTTTCTGTGATGAGGTTCAAAGAAAGTAACAGAATTTTTTGCATAATAGATAAGAACATTGTACGTGCAATAAATATGCAAGATAATCAGCAAGTCACAGTCCTAGGGGAGTCTCATCTCCCGCTTCATCGTACTGAAATGAAAATTACTAAACTCGCATTCGACGAAGAGATCGATTATACCTTACCATCCTCATCACCACCCCATTAGTGAAATATTTCCGAAATCTTTGTGAAATCGTTCAAAATCTTTAAAAATCTTCGTGAAGTATTCTCAATTTTTCAAGTATTTGATGATTTGAGAAAAATTATTCGAGCCCTTGTGAAATCTTAGAAAAACCTTTGCGAAACCTTCGAGATCTTTGTGAAATTTTTACGAAATCTTCTAAGACTTTGGAAACTTTTTGAGAAATTTTTGGAAAATCTTTTAAATCAAAACTAGTTGCAAAATCTTTGAGATCTCTGTTAAACCTTTGTGAAATCATTGTAATCTTTAATAAATCTTTTGAATCTATTCGGAAACTTTCTAAAATATTTGTGAAATTTTTTAATCTTTGAAAAATTATTCTTATATTAGTAAATTCATTTGGAAATTTTTGTAAAATCTTTAAAAATTGCCGTGAAATATTCTTAATTTTTTAAATATTCAATAATTTTTGTTAAATTATTTAAATCTTTGTAAAATTTAAGGAAAATCTTTGCAAACCCTTTTAGTTCTTCGTGAAATCTTTGCGAAATCTACAAAGTCTTTCGAAACATCTTTGAGAAATCTTTTAAATCTATTAGAAAACTTTACAAAATATTAGTAAAATTTTTCAATCCTTGGGAAATTATTCTATTATTAGTCAATTCTTTCGGAAAATTTTCTGAAATCTTCAAAAATCTCCGCAAAATATTTTTAATTTTTGAAATATTTAATAATTTTTGTAAAATGGTTTAAATCTTTGTGAAATTTTGGAAAAACCTCTGTGGAGCCTTTTAGTTCTTTGTGAAATCTTTGCGAAATTTTCAAAGTCTTCCGAAACGGTTTGTAACATTTTTGGAAAATTATTAAAATCTTTTTAATCGGAACTTGTTGCAAAATCTTTAAGATCTTCGTGAAGCCTTTGTGAAATTATTGAAATCTTTGAGAAATCTTTCAAATCTATCTAAAAATTATACAGAATATTTGAGAAATTTATTAATCTTTAGTAAATTATTTTAATATAAGTGAATCCTTTCGGAAATCTTTGTGAAATCATTAAAAATCTTCGCAAAATATTTGAAATTTTTAAAATATTTGATAATTTTTCTAGAATTATTTAAATCCTTGTGAAATTAAAAAAAAATCTTTGCCAAGCCTCTTGTATCTTTGTGAAATCTTTACGAAATCTTTTAAGTCTTTAGAAACTTCTTGTGAAATTTTTGGTGAATATTTCAATTTGGAACTCGTTGCAAAATCTTTGAGATATTTGTGAAACCTTTGTGAAATTATTTACATCTTGAAGAAATCTTTTAAATCTTTTAGAAAACTTTACAAAATATTTGTGAAATTTTTCAATCTTGAGGAAATTATTCTAATATTAGTAAATTCTTTCGAAAAATTTTCTGAAATCTTTAAAAATCTTCGCAAAACATTTTTAATTTTTGAAATATTTAATAATTGTTGTAAAATGGTTTAAATCTTTGTGAAATTTTGGAAAAACCTCTGCGAAGCCTTTTAAATCTTTGTGAAATCTTTGCGAAATTTTCAAAGTATTCCGAAACTGTTTGTAACATTTTTGGAAAATTATTGGAATCTTTTTAATCGGAACTTGTTGCAAAATCTTTAAGATCTTCGTAAAGCCTTTGTGAAATTATTGAAATCTTTAAGAAATCTTTCAAATCTATCTAAAAACTTTACAGAATATTTGAGAAATTTTTTAATCTTTATTAAATTATTTTAATATTAGTGAATCCTTTCGGAAATCTTTGTGAAATCATTGAAAATCTTTGCAAAATATTTTAAAATTTTTAAAATTTTTGAAAATTTTTGTAGAATTATTTAAATTCTTGTGAAATCTTAAAAAAATCTTTGCCAAGCCTTTTGTATCTTTGTGAAATCTTTACGAAATCTTTTAAGTCTTTGGAAACTTCTTGTGAGTTTTTTAGTGAATATTTTAATTTGAAACTTGTTGCAAAATCTTCGAGATCTTTGTAAAACCTTTGTAAAATTATTGACATCTTTCAGAAATCTTTTAAATCTATTAGAAAACTTTACAAAATATTTGTGAAATTTTTCAATCTTGAGGAAATTAATCTAATATTTTTGAATTCTTTCGTAAATCTTTGTGAAATCTTTAAAAATATCTGCAGAATATTTTTTAAACTTTTGAAATATTCAATAATTTTTGTAAAATTATTTAAATTTTAGTGAAATTTTGGGAAAATCTTTGCGAAGCCTTTGATTCTTTTGTGAAATCATCGCAAAATCTTCAAAGTCTTTCGAAACTGTAACATTTTTGGAAAATCATTCAAATCTTTTTAATCGGAACTCGCTGTAAAATCTTTGAGACTTTGTAAACCCTTTGTGAAATCATTTAAATCCTTAAAAAATCTGCTAAATCTTTCCGAAAACTTTACAGAATATTTGTGTAATTTTTTTAATCTTGAAGAAATTATTCTAATATAAGTAAATTCATTCGGGAAATTTTGTGAAATCTTTAATAATTTCTGTAACATATTGTTAATTTTTAAAATATTTAATAATTTTTTGTTAAATTATTTAAATCTTTGTGAAATTCTGGGAAAATCTTTGCAAAGCCTTTTAGTTCTTTATGAAACCTTTGCGCAATCTTCAAAGTCTTTGGAAACTGTTTGTAACATTTTCTGGAGAATCATTGAAATCGTATTAATCGGAACTTGTTGCGAAATTTTTGAGATCTTTGTAAAACCTTTGGAAAGTCATTGAAATCTTTGTGAAATCTCTTAAATCTATCAGAAAACTTTACAAAATATTTATGAAAGTTTTTTAATCTTCAGAAAATACTAAATAAATTTTGGAAATGTCTTAATTTTAGTGAAATCCTTAAAAAATCTTTGTGAAATCTTTGAAAATTTTCTTGAAATATTTCTTATTTTTAAAGTATTTGATATTCTTCTAAAATTATTTAAATCTTTGTCAAATCTTAGGAAAATCTTCACGAAGCCTCTTAGTTTTTTGTCAAATCTCCGGAAAATCTTTAAAGTCTATGAAAACTGTTTGTAACATTTTTGAAAATCATTAAAATTTTTTTATTCGGAACTTGTTGTGAAATCTTTGAGATCTTTGTGAAACCTTTGAGATATCATTGCAATTTCTGTAAAATCTTTTAAATCTTTCTGAAAACTTTATGAAATATTTGTCAAATTTTTTTAATCTCTAGAAAATTATTCTAAAATTTGTGAAATATTTGCGGAATACTTTTAAAAAATTTTGAATATTTTACACACATAAAACTCTGAGCATTGCCGCCTCGAGCATTGCGGCTTCCCCGGTTTCTTGAGTCAATTTCATAACTAACGCCCCGAGGATTGCCAGAAGCTTT
>JAUELO010457244.1:0-12720 GCA_032357855.1 Amphibolips quercusostensackenii | reverse complement strand
AAAAAAATAAGATAAATAAAAAAAAAAAAAAATACAAAAAACAACCAACAAAAAATAAAAAAGAAGAGAATAGTATTTCGCTACCTCGTCGTTGATTATTCCCTATTTTCGGCAAAAAGCGAGTATATTAGTTACGATATCAACAAATTTACTTTACATCGCAGGTTTTTCGGGTTTGTGGATTTAAGGATTGTGAATTTTGAGTTTGGAGGTTTACGGTGTGTGGATTTAAGGTATATGGGTTCAGAGTTGGTATGTTTGGCGGTTGTGGGTTCAGGGTTTGTGGGTTTGGGATTTATGGGTTTGAAGACTAAGAGTTTATAGGTTTAGGATTTGCACATGTGGGGTTTTTAGGTTTGTGGGATTTGTGGGTTTGAAATTTAAGGATTCACGCTTTATGTGTATGTAGGTTTAGGGTTTGTGGATTTGGGATTTGCGGGTTTGAAATTTAAGGATTTACGATTTATGAGTATGTAGGTTTAGGGTTTGTAGATTGGTAGGTTTGTAGGATTTGTGAGTTTGGAATTGATGGCTTCACGATTCACGGGTATGTTGGTTTGGAGTTTGTGGGTTTGGAGTATGTTGGCTTGAGGTTTGGTGTTTGTAGGTTTAGGGTTTGTGGGTTTGGAGTTTCTGGTTTTAGGGTTTGTTGGTTGGTCGGTTTGTGGGATTTATGGGTTTGGAATTTATGGGTTTACGACTTATGGGTATGTGGGCTTGGGGATTGTAGGTTTGGGGTTTGTGGGTTTGGGTTATGTTGGTTTGAGTTTTGGGGTTTGTGGGTTTTGAGTTTGTGGTTTTGGGGTTTGTGGGTTGGTAAGTTTGGGGTTTTTGGGTTTAGGGTATAAAGTTTGTTGTTTTAAATAAAAATTTGATAGATGTAGACATGTCCGACTGGTTTTATATACGAAAACATTAAAAAACTCAATTTTTAGCATGTTTTCTGCAATTGCGCAATAAATGCTGACGTGCTGGAGGTGAAAGCTTAACGGATTTAAAGTAAAGTGAATTTTTTTTAACATGAACATGTTTTGGGCATGAGGATTTAGTGAAAAATCGAGATAAAAATTGTGTTACGCTGACGTCATTATCTATTACGTGTGTGTCTCCAACATATTCATGTTATCACGGTTTTGGTTTACTTATAGAGTGGAGAGTTTTATCCAAAAAATGTATAAAACAAAAAACAGTATGTCGAAAAGAGAATTGGAAAAAAGGGGAAGGTGTAAAGCAAAGAGGGGAATGTAAAAAGAGGAAAGGGAAAGGGGAGATTGGGACGGGGGAATAGGGAAGAGGAAATTGGAAAAAGGGGAGAGGGGGAGAGGAGGTAAGGGATAAGGGGCAAAGAAGAAAAAGAAAAGGAAAATAAGTGAAGAAAACGGAAGAGAGAAAGGAGAAAGGAGAAAAGGAGAGAGAAATGCGAAAAGAATAAGAGAAAAAGTGAAAAGGGGAAAGGGGGACGATGAAAAGGAGAAGAGGATATGGTAAAAAGAAAAAGGGGAATGGTGGAAAATAAAAGAGGGAAAAATAAAAAATGTACAGAAAAAAGGAAAGGAAAAAAGGTGAAAGGGGAAAAGTGAGAGAGAGGCAGAGATTGCTAATAAACAACGATGAGCGAAACAGATCACCATCGATAAGTGCACAAGACACACACACCCAAGTTTGATTTAAAAAGTTTTTTTTTCTAGAAATTTATATTTCAGTTGACAGGCTCTTTTTTGACGCATGACTTTATTTTTTTAATAAAATCTTTCAACAGCAACTTTGTATTTTGTTTGTATAAATAATGACTTACTCAGTAGGAAAGCGTAGGTCACTTTTCCCGTCATCTTGCAAACTGAAGAACAAAATGATATTTCTCCAATCAAGATATTTACTAAAAAAATAACTAGGTTAAAAAACAACTGCTATCTTGACAATGATCACTGTCCTTGTTACAGTCGCCTTATATAATATTCGGGTATAGATGAAGCAAACACATTTCTAAGGTTGAGCAAAAAAGCAAATAATTTCAAAATCTTGCAATGTGTGGTAATTTATTATTTGCAAGCTCAAAGAAGTTTAAGAAAAAAACATAACATCTTAATAAATCTTAATAAATCTTGTCTATTGCGACAGAGTACGTTCGTTTTTGCTGGTGTAAGAAAACATAAAAGTGTCCCAGCTATTAAACTAACAATTAAAAAGATTATATACACACACTTCTTCTAAATTATACTTGTGATTATTACACTCTTCTTCTGTATTATAATCATATTCACTTCAAATTCAAAACTATAAGAATAAGTCGAATGGGTCCGTCCAAATTGCTTTTTCGAATCAAGTCATATTACTCAGAAAATTTCAAGCTCTGTAAATACCATACTTAAGACTGGAGCTAAATATACTGCTTTAAGTTGAACTATCTTTTCTGAAGTTTTGAATTATGAAATATGTTTATTATTTTAGATCGCCTGACACATACATCATGAAGCATCAAAATTAACGCTTTTGAACATTTACTGTCAATTCCAGAATTTCCGTTCATCACCTCTGATCAAGGATATTACAAATTTTTTCTAAATTAGGAAGACAATCTGATTACTCGCATTGACCCTGATATGCTACTCGGATATCTGAAATAGCTGTTATTATTTATCATAATGGGAGCAATTGTATATTTTTCAAGTCTGATACTTCTAAATAAACGGTACATTTTATACCTAGAATGTATTTTAATATTTTTTTGTACGGAAAAGTGCGCGTATTTTGTACATAAATAAACATATCAGGGTACACGGACAAAATTTTTTTGAGGCGACCGAGTAAACGTAGAATATACTAAAATCCAACAAAGTGTGCGATCACAAATAAATTGTGTAAAAGGTCTAGTTAGTTTAAGTTACACATTAACTTACTTTTTATAAATTCTTTGCGTGAATCAAAAATTTTGACCAAGTTGCTAACCAGAAAAAAAACCGAGGTGTACCTAACCGATTTTCTTCATCCTGTAATATTTGTAGTACATAAAAAAATATTGTGCACTTCTTTCTTTACGTGCTGATTTGTCGATTTGAGGGGTGAAACCACCCTTAAAGTTTAACCACAAAAACAGTTTTTGTTTAATATCTAAAAAATGCATCAGGATTTGTGAACAAAAAACGCCAGATAATTTTTTTAAAAAAGCGCTTATTGGGACATATTTTTTATGCCGAGGGGTTGCAACTCTTTTTTCTGCTAGGATGAATGTAACTTTTTTTTACATTTATTTTATAGAGAAACTTTTTAATCAGCTAAATTTTACTGTATCTTGCACTGATATTAGAAAAATTAAAAATTAAAGTTGATATGACTTGACGTTTTTGAACAAAATCATTGTAAGGGGTGAGTTGCACCTAGAGTTAATTTATTGCTTTCCAAGGTGCAACTTAACAATTTTTTTGTTTTGTAATACGTTGGATAACATTTAATAAATAGTTGAAACGTATTTTCATTAAGTTATGATGCGCAGATTTTAGGTGTGAAAAACACCCTCAAAGTTGACCGCCCAAATACAGTTTTTCTTTACCACCTTAAATATAAATTGAAATTTCTGAACCAAACAAAGGTTAACTTATTTCTTACAAAAAGAGGCTCATCGGGACATATTTGTATGCCCCTTGAATAACTGAATTCTAAAATAACCGTTAAAATTCAAATGTTTTTAAAATATGATATAAAATTTTTTACCTTTGATCAATAAGTAATAATCCGCTATATTCAAAACGGAAATTTAAAGGGTGAGACCTGAAAAATAGGGTGGTTTTTATTACTATGAACTTATAAATTGTGTCGCAGTAAGAAATTTAAATATAATATTTATTCATATCATTCTACAAGTAAATGTGAAAAAAAAGTTCTCATTCACAAACCAGTAATGATACATATAATACATTTTAATGATACACTATGATAATATATGATACAATATGTTACAATATCATATGAAATTATTACTTCTGTTTCAACAGAAAATTGCTTCAGTTAAAATCCAAGCCAGAGTTTGCTGGCTATTTTTTAGAATGAAAATTAATAAAATTTCACCAGTAAAAAATGAAATTCCACTGTGTAAATTCAAGTGTGAGGGATGGTGATGAATTACTCTTTCAACTATTTGCAATATTTGACAATTCGATCAAGTGAAACTACTAATTTCTGATTACTTATTATTTAAAAAATTGGAAAAAAATATCGCGAATCTTATTAGTAGCTTACGCTACCTGCACAAACATTAAGCATTTTGCAAGTTATTGCTTCAGACTGGAATTATTAGACTTATTTACACACCTGGTCTATTCTTTCATACTTTATTGACACAAAACTATCTTATTTTGAATCAGCGAAAATTAAAAGAAAACATTTAATATTTTTTGATTAAGGCTTTGAAATAATAATTTATACTTTATTACTAATCGGAAGCAACATATAATTATAATGTCTTTCATTATACCAAGGTTTCAAATCTAGAAACTTGAAATTTGAAATTATTCAATTTTGAGGAATAAGAATACATTGCATTTAAGATTTTTAAGCTATACACAAAAAAATGCAATTTCATAAGACTGAAGGTTTTATATAAATATTGAATAATTGTATATAGCTTTCTTCTTGTCGGAATTAAACGGTTATCCTGAAATATACATATTAGGCTAATTTTTTGGCGTTTTTATTCAACCTAACTTGGCACTCCTTTACATTGTTTATTTTCCTGAGGAAATGATCTCTGATTTTTTTCAGAATTGAAGAAAAATATTAAGAGGTCGCTCAAGGCCATTTTAGGGCAAAAATGATTATTCTTAATTAAATTGATGCTATTCATCGATTACGAAATACTAGTCTTAGTGCCTATCAATTATTTATTTCTGGCGCGAATGAGTTATATTTTTTTACAATTCAATATTGAAGTCAGATTTTTTCAGATTTTTGCAATAACATTTATGGGTCGCTCAAGGTCACTTTCTTGAGCAAATGTTAAATCAATTTCATTTTCTCTAGTTTTTTATACAGAAACAGTATTAATTTTTTAACTTCCGCAAAAAAAATTATTCTAGTTGTTTGATGAATGTTTGTCATATTATTTGAAGGGAATGCAAGGTCATTTCGCAAAAAATGACCTTTTTTTTTTAATTGTTATAATAAAAAAACATTAGATAGTAGTTTATCGACAACTGTTTTTCCCATTCTTTTCTAAAGAGTGAATCATTATTCTTTTTTTTTTGCACTTATGATAATTAAATCTACGTAATTAAATTTCGAAAACTAAACTTGATTATATATTGATAAAATTACGATATCGTACTTTTTTGAACTTTTTCTAATTTTATATCGAAGCAAAATTTGAAAAAAATATACATGTGTGATAACCATAATGAAAAAAACAAATTTTTTAATTATTATTTTTCGCAAAATGACTGAAAAGAATTAAATTAAATCAACATTTTATTAAAAAAACGTCCTTAAACAAGATTTAAAGGTTATTGTAAAAATCTACAAAAAAATCTGAATGCAAAAATGAATTGACAAGAACACAATCCATACGCGCAAGAAATAATGAAACAATAGCGTTAGAAACTGGTGCCTAACAAAATAGTTTCTACCTTGTAGATCAATTTTTTGATGAAAAAAGAATTCTCAACAAAAAATGTAATAGTAGATATTTTAAACAAAAAAAAAAATTTTTATAAATAAAAAATAGTTGAATTCATATGGGAAATATGAATTTTTAAAGTAATCGTTGAATCCTCGACTAAAAGAAATTAATTTTTGCCCAAGAACGTTAATTTTCCGACAAAAAGATGAATTTTCAATTATATTTTTATTTTTAACAGAACAGTAACATTTTGAACCAAGAAAAATGAATTTTTAGCAAAAAATATAATTGTTGACACTTCAATTAAAAAGAATTTTATTTTCATTAAAGTCCTCAAACAACCCTAATTAATTTTTAACTAGGCAGTTACATTTTTAATGGAAAAAAAAAATTCTACCAAAAGAGATGCATGTACAAATATCTTCTAAACTAAGTCGGATTATTTGTTTGTTAAATAACATGTTTAGTGTTTACTACTTTGAGTGCGACGCAAAACAGAAAATCCTTGAAAATTAATCTATTTTTGTCGATTCAACGTTATCTCTGCCCAGGCTTGAATTTTTACTTAACTTTAGAATATTTTAAAGTTATAGCTAAAATAAAAATTAACATACAAAATACTATGAATGATATTAGGCATTTGTTTTTGAAGCAATAAAAAGCAAATTGAAATCTCTTTTCATAGTTGAACTAAAAAACAGTCTTATTTTGCCTTTTTGAACATTGAAAAATTTGTTGAATCCGAAAATTAAACAAAAAATTTCATTGTTACGATTTTAATTTCAGAATACTTATCGCCCAGATAACTTTTTTCAAACATCTTATATCTATTTATCAACAAAAATTCTTTTTTGTGGTATTCACAATGTTAAAGAAATTTTATATACAATTCAACTGTTTGTGATTTAATTAAAAATATTTTCTTATTAAAATATCCAAGGTTACATTATTCGTTGAGAATTCGTCTCTTTTGGTAAAAATGTTTAATGTTTTGCTAGAAATTTGTAACTATTTGGTTGAGAATTAATCTTTTCTGTTGAAATTTTCATTTGACGTGCAGATATGAATGCAAAACTGCAAAATAGCAATTTCATGTAAAATGCATGCTAAAGACAATATTAAAAAGAATTTAAAATGTTCTCAACGCGAATTTTCATTTATTTAATACGTAACAAGTTTTTATGTATTTTTGAACTAATTTTCAATTGCTTAAACAATAATTGTTTCTTTAAACAATATTTTTTCCAGTTATTCGTAAAAAGTTAGTAATTTTCGGGATAAATGATATAGTCGATAAATTTAAAAAATAATATTTTCTGCTTAACATATTTTGCACTTGTTTAAATAATTCCTATTTGTCACACTTTTACATTTTCAACAATGAGAAGGTATTAGTTTTATGTGAAGAATGGCTTTTGCGGATTCCAGCAAATTTAGACGTTTTGAGGCCCTCTAAGCCAGAAAAAATAGTTTTCACGTCGACAGAAAAAAGCTTTGATTTTTGCAAGCCGTGCAAATGAGCATAACTTTTTGAATAAAAAAAAAATAAAAAATTCGAATTTCAATGGCCCAAAAAAGTAGTAAGAAATCAAAAATTCTATTTTGCGGTCAAACTATGCAAGTTACGAAAAAGATCTTTTTAAAATTGTGCGTCCTAAAAAATCTCTAAATTCATTATTAATTACTTTTTAATAGGATCAGTGGTTTTTCTCAAGAAGATCTACAAATTTGTTATTTATTATTTTTTGATTAGTATTTTTTGTTCAAATCTTAAAAAAATAATCTTGAACATAAACAAATTTATGTTTAGAGAAACGACACAAAGTGCAATAACGTGTTAGTTAACATAATTATTTTTTTACAGGATGCACGGTTGTATTTAATTATAAAAACAAGCCAATAAAAACACATATGTTTACATATAAATGCATATTATGAACTACAATTATATGAATTTATTAAAATAATACATTTTTTAGTATAGCTGAGAAATATTTATAATTTATTTGATATAATAGAGTTAAACTAAATGTAAAAAAGTTTTTACTTTGTACAAAATCGAGTGAAAAACGCGAGTTGCATGATAAAAATGTTTTATTGAAAAGCAAAGGACCTTTAACAGAAGAAAACTCACAATCGCCAAATTACAATTCTTTGATGCTTGACCTTCAATTTTAAAATGTCTATGTGCGAATATGACTAAAGTACAAAGGCCGAGCGTGTGCGATGAGAATGTGCTCACACAGTGGACAGATTTTTTTAGTTTCAAATGAGGAAAGTTACTATTACTCAGAACTAATGATACAATTTAGGGATGCTAAAAGTAACCTTTTTTAAAGAATATTTGAGAATCATTTCAACAATTTTTTTGTTTTGTAAATCGTCCAAAGTATTTATATTCTTATTAAGTCGACGATAAAGGTTATTCATGGAGGAACTACAAAAAAATTTTCGAAAAATTATTGTTGTTAAAAAATGAGGGTATGAGATTTGAGACAAAAAATATTAGATAATTAGCGAGAGAGCGTGAGAAATTTCTAGAAACTAGAATTTTGTAATTGTTAATAAGACAAGCAAGTCAAGGCAAGCGATTATATGGCATTCGCTTCTCCTTCATGGAATACGTAGGTCGCGTCTATCAACACATTAAGAATATAAATAAACGAAATGCTACATTGGCATTATCAAAGTAATTAACGACAATTTTTTTAAGCATAACAATCAAAGATATTAAAAATTGAAAAACAGAGAAAAGATGACTAAATATAAAGTTTCTAAAAACAATATATTTATTTTTCTTTAAGCAGATGCTTGTGTAAGCAAGCTTATATTTTATTATGTAGATTGAAGTTTATAAACATACTTTAGAGTTCTTCCAGGACCAGAGCTTAAGTTTTTATAAACCTAATTTTGTAATCAAGCATTTTCAAAAAACTTTTAAATCGTAAGAGTTGTTTCAAAGCTAGGATACGATATGACATTGACATTCGCATACGTAAACCTAATATTCCGCTGCTGATAAGCGATTGTCAGTAGATGAGCAATCCGACAAAGAAAAAAAAGTAGAAAAGTCGTTAGTTTTGAGACGAAAAATTATCGAGGCAATGTTAAAAATGTCAGTTATCTTTTATACGTGTAAAGTTTATCCGCCAAGGTTAACTGTTTTTGCAGCAAATCTTTCATCTAGAATCCATGTTAACTTTACGTTTCGTTTTTTCTGTGAGAATGCCTATTCTCACCAGTTTTACCGAAAGTTTAGCATCACGATAATATGACAAATGACCAAGATGTTCCAGTAGGGAGAAAATTTATATGATTCCGCTGCGCGAAGGACGTTCCTGGTCGCTTCGGCTCTGCTTTCCGCGTGTTTGGATCCGTTGGTCCCAATTATCCCCTCATGTCCAATGGCGCACGCAAATATCCATCGATACAATTTCCATATGTATCTTTATCTTTCTATAACTTTTCGCATGTTCCATTCTCTGTGAAATCATTTGATGCCAGGACTATTTTAATCGTTTCGTAATTCGTTTTAGGGCTGTATATTAATCACAAAGAAATTCTATGAAAGTGAAAAATGAAAAGGTTCAACAAAATAACGCGATTGTATACACTTTCTAACCTTATTGAAACAATTATAAGACAATATCAAAAAACTTTACAATACAGTATGTTACTTGATAAATGATCATACAAGATTACCTTTGCTTTATTAGTCATTTCTCCAAACAGAAAAAATTGGATTCATTTAGGACGGCGCGGATACCCACATCTACTTACAATAATCGCATTAGCCACTCTCTCAATAAAATGAAGAGCATCATCAGAATAGCCCCTAAGAAGAGCAGGTGTAGGTCTTGATAACTTTCTAGGCTTCTCAAATTCAAATGCGAAAACATCAAGACTTATGTCAAAGTTCTCTTTTTATAACCTATGAAGCATTTTATATAACTCATGTAGGTTAATGGACTTATAGATTGTAATAGAATACCATGGTGCCATGCACCTGAAGTTCTGAACGTTCAAATGAACAAAATATATTTTCTTAATTATATTTTATCCAGATATATTGTTTCTACAAACAAATAAAAATATGCTTTATAAGTTTCGTTGATGATAACGACACTACTATCAATGTGATGAATCAATATTATTGCACTGTTTATAATTTAGAAAGCACATAATTAAAATTTCAGTTCAGTTGAACGTTCAGAACTTCAGGCACGTGACTTGCGCCACCTGTAAATATCATTTTTTTCGTAGCAAAGAATAGATTTATTTTCTTGTGGGTTCAAACAAATTTCCGGATAATATGCATAAAAATTATTCTAAAAAAATGGGACCACCCTAGAGTATATACCAACCTTCAAAAACTTTCAATATTATTTGTATGAGTGCATTCGACTGATATTTTAAAAAATCATTAAATTTGAAATCAATGCAAACGAATTTTCAAGAAAACAGTTGAATTTTCGTATTGACGTATTGATTTCGTATTGACACATGACTTTTTACCAAAAATGTTAAATTAAAAAAAATAATTTAGTTTCAAACTAAGTCATACAATTTTTGGATCAAATAGAAGAAATCTAAACGAAAAATTTTATAGTAGACTTTTCAAACAAGAAGAATAAACTTTTTTCCAAAAATAGTTAGATTTTCTAGTTGGGTTCTATTTATTCAGTTCGCATTGAATCAAGAAAATGTAAATAAATAGAAATTTAAATTATTTATAGATTGAAGAATAGTCTTTTAAATATACACTAAAGTTCATTATTTAATACTTGGAAAATTATGATACTATTTTTTTTTATTTGTAACTCTAGTTTTTTTCTACCCAGACTGCCCTAGAATTAGATTTCCCGTTCTCAGAAAAACCTGCTTAGTTAATAACTAGTATGTTATGTAGGCTGGTATTTACGTTTGCCGATGAAAAATTAGAAAGAATTATTCTGAGAAAGAAAGAATAATTTTTTTAAAATAAGAAGCTTCTTTAAAAGCATACCCTTTCTCTTATTTTTCTCGGGGTTTTGTTTAAATGTGAACTAAATTATTAAAAGCCAACAAGGAAAATCAGCTATTATATTTTTCGTTCGGCATTCATCTAGTTTGCTTAAAAACTCATGCATTTGGTTAAAAATTTTATTTTATTTTGAAAATTCAATTATTTTGTTAAAGTAATATTTTTTGGTCAGAAATTTGGCAGCCAAGTAGCAAAAGTTTGACTACTTTATCAAAAATTCATTTTTGGGTTGTAGATTCATCTTTGTCATTAAAAAATTAACTATTCAATTGTAGAAAATTAATCTTCTGTGTCAAAAAACCATCTTTTGGTTTGAACTCTTTAGTTGAGAATTAATTTATTTTCAAATTCACCATTTCAGTTGTAAGTTCATGTCTTTTGTTAAAAATCTACTAAAAACCTATTGAAAATCTCTTTCGATAGAAATTTAACCTTTCGCTTTTGCTAAAAATACAACTGTCTGATTGAAAATTCAACTAACTGTCATAAAGTTAAACTATTTGGTACAAAATTAAACCATTTTGTAGAAAATTAATTTTTTTTTAATCAAATTAATTCTTAATGAAAGTTTAACGACGCAATTTTTGGCCAAAAATTGATGTTTTTTAATTTTAAATATGTAACTGTTTATCACAAGATTTTTAGAAACGAACAGAATATCATATAAAAATGACCTAAATTATGTTTTGAGAAATACGAACAAAATATCATATATATTATACATCATCTAAAACAATATTTACCGTAATTTATGTTACCACGGCCCGGGACATGATGCCAAAGTTGAAGACGTCCGTTGCGTTTTGAGGTGCTTTTCGAAGTGAGAAATCTTGGATGAATATAGACCATTCACGCTAAAGGTGGCGTTGTGTTCGCGCTTCACAACTAGTCACAACACAAGCATGGTAAACTCCATGGACATAGGAATAGGAATAGGAATATTCCTATTCCACACACAATACTAACCAATGCTACTAATCCTGCAGCCCTAAAGAATAAGTTTTACAGAAGAAGACACGTGTTTTCCGCGAATTACAAAGGTTAGTACTACTGGGAAGTTGAATGCCTTTTGTTTCAATTTCGCGAGGATTGTCATTTTCTCTCCACGAGATGATTTTTCGCTTACGTATTTCAAAATTATTTCACCGCGAATATAACTCTTTTTGGTGGTAGTTTTGTAATTAGTACAGGTTCTTTTATCACTTCTTCTGAGAATAGGGAGTGAGGTAATTAACCCTTGCATGACAATGGTAAAAGATAACAAGGTGGCATCTGCCATTGCCAAGTGCATGGTTGAGATCCATGGTATTTTTTTAAGTTCAGCAAAAGTATACCATAGTTTTGCTGGCAAGGTATACATTTTAAAAAGAATTTTTTCTCCATATTTTCTCAAAAACCTTACCCTTTTCAATGAAATTTCGTAGGAATAATAGATACTGATATAGTCTATCTACCTACCTACCATGAATTTTCTGCTTGGTATTTGTTTTTCGGAAAAAAAAAGTTATTTTTATTTTTCTTTAATCCTTGCCTTTTTGAATTTTTTTAAATTGTAAGGTTTTTCTAATTTTATTTAATCTAGTTTTTTACACTCAAGCGAAATCCACAAAAAAATAAGAATATGAAAAATGTTAACTTTATATTGGTGTTACGAGCGACCTAATCTCACTTCTCATCCCCACCACTTTGGCTATACGTGCTTCTGGCATACATAGGCCACAGTGTAGCAGTCGAGATTATAATAATTTAACAATACGAAATATAAAAAACCTTAAGTTCCAAAATTCACTTCTAAATTTTCGATGAGTAATTATATAATTCTTTCCACTTACAAAACAATGTAGAATCTTACTTCCTATTCAGAAATTGATATGAACATTTACTTCTATCTTGAAAATAAACATCCTTTTTTCTGCTAAGAAAGCGTTCACATAATACATAACATTATTTTTCGACCTTTTCACCTCCTCCCTCTCCATCATGTCACAGACCGTAACATTTCTTTGGAGCCCCCTCCTCCTCCCGTTCGTACATAACATTTTTACATTCTCATCAGAAAAGGTATTATATTTGTGTAAAATTTGACCCC
>JAUELO010457232.1:0-12720 GCA_032357855.1 Amphibolips quercusostensackenii | reverse complement strand
TCCTGGAGAACAGCAAACGTTGTTCGTTGTAGTACAAACGGATAATATTTTTGGGTTTCTTGAATTTGCTCCAATGCTACTATATAATCACTAAAAGATATAGTCATATGTATAAGGAAGTCTCCACAGTTAATACACTGTTGCTTCTCTTGACCATCAAAGAACAGTGACATGAGGTTGAAGTAACTTTTAAACAATTCCCAATCTTCAGGATTCAGCGTTATACTTGCACGAGGAAGACTGGCTTGCAGTTTCACTAATGAGACGAGCTTTTCCTTCTTTTCAAATTCAGCACCGATGATAATTTGCTTTGTGAATTATGAATTCAGATTGTATGTAGTGGAATGTAGCATCTGATTTCGAGGTGTATGAGACATGATGATTGCATTGAAGGCTTTTCAGAAACTGAGAGGTAATTTAAAAAACTGCACACTTTATATATTTTTCCTCTTTATAAATTTAATGGAACTAATGCGTCCACCCAAATACTGCATGCAGAGATCGCCATCCTCGCAGGATTCTTTCATTCCTAGCAGCAGATTTTCATCTTCATTAAGCAGATTGGTCATCCTCGCTGGTAAAAAAAACGGTATTTGTTTTCTACTGTAACAAAGAACCGCAATCCAAACTGCGTTGTTGCTTTCTTGATGTTTGTGATTTCATAGATTTTATTTAGCTGTAGATCCTTGAGCTTCTTTTTCGGAAGGAAATCATTGTTGACAGCAAGTCTGTTCAATTTTGCAAAATCCTTCTTTACCACTTTACTTTCTGATGTTCACAGTATTAAATCTTCTTATTAGAGTCCGAAAATCTGTACTCACTTGTATCACTTGTTTTAATTTTCGAATATTGTTTAGAAACACGTTAAAACGACGTTGTAGCTCTTGCTGCTTTTCTTCTGTACAATCTAACATCTGAGAATAAACTGATGATGAAGACGAGCTGGTCTCCTTTTATAATCGTTTACCCCCTCTACCAAATTTCAAGAGGCTTTTGCACAATATTACCCGATATTGCATTATAATGTGTATCAAACGTTTGAGAAAGTTCTACATTACAATCGACATGTATAGAATATAACGTTTTGCAACGCAAATTGTAGTGGATTCTTTCCAGGAATCACACAATATTAATAATCTGTGACGTCACCAGGACCTCTTGAGAATGTTCCGAAAGCTACGTTCCCAACATTGTACATTAGATAAATAAAGCTATAAGCTAAATTTATATAGCCAAAACAGGATGTCATTCATATCAAATTTCACCTATACCTCTGCATATTTTGCGCATTAATTAAATATTTTATCTGAGAGGAAGCAATAAATCAAATTTATATAGCCAAAACAGGATGTCATTCATATCAGATTTCACCTATATGTCAGCATATTTTGTGCATTAATTAAACATTTTATCTGGCAGGAAGCAATAAATCGCAGTAACCTTCAAGCCATTGGCACGTGTTCACCTCCCACCACTGCACACTATAAACCTAACCTTGAACCTGCTTCGCATAAATTCAGCACGTGCAATTGCGCAATATTATTAAATCTGTGACGTCACCAGGACCCTTCGAGAACATTCTAGAAGTTTAGCACGGACACGAACCACTACAGCTCGAAGCTTCTTGATGCCGGTAAGGTAGGTATTTGTGGTTAGAACCCGCCTTATTCATCTACTTCCACCTACTAAACAAACAAAAAAATTTTAATGAAAATTTCTATTCATAGAAATTTACTCAAATAACTAGAGTATTTGATTTCATTTAGGACTCATCCTTAAATATTATTTCAAGTGGATAAATTGGCAAATCCCATTTGAGTCGATCACTCAAAAAATTTTGCTATAATTCACCTTTAACTCCAAACATGTATATAATAAAATGCCTAATGATCGCAATTAAACTCAATTAATCGGCGGTATCAATCGCACACTAAGTGGAGCCATAATGACTTCTATGGCAGAGTCTTTTGACATACAACAAGGTGTCGTATGTATACCTATCTTTGATGTCAAGAATAAAGACAAGAAAAACCTGTCGTATCAAATTAAAAAAAAAATTACCATGTCTACGCGATTAACACTACTGTGGAGAACTTAGAAGTATAAATCAACCCAAAAGGACTTATCTCCTTTGAAAATTACAATTTTTCAGGAGATGAACTAGACAATCACCCAACAAATGAATGATGCACCCTCTTCCCTAGAAAATAGAGTAGAAACAATTCTTGAGGTTTAAAAACTAGATTATTTGAATGAAAAATAAAAATAGGTATAAAGGAAATAGTTTGAAAATATTTTGACGTTTTTCATTTAACTGAAGAGTCATTAACTCCAGCACACATAGTATACAATAAAAAACACAAAAGTGACGTTGTGCCAATTAATGTTTGACTTTACCGATTTTCGCCTACCCAAAGAGAGGAAGCGAAGATTGTTATTGATAGAATGCTGAAGAAAGGAGCAACTTGTTATTTCAAATCATCCAATAGTTCTCCTGTGTAAATAATCCCTAAAAAGATAGACCACTCCGGAAAAAAGAGAGTACGTAGTAGTAATAGACTTCCGGTTACTGAGTGAAAAAATATTTATCCACTTCCAAACATAAGTGAAACATTAGATCATTTAGAAAAGGCATGATACTTTATAGTTTCCGATCTAGCTATCGGGGTTTCATCTTATAGAATTAAATCCAGCCGTTAGGTTAGAAAATGCTTTTTTATTCTCAAACGGGCACTATGTGTTCATTAAAATGTTCATGAGTTTGAATAACTCGCCTGCAACATTCCAGCGTTCAATGCATTAAGTTCTTTTAGAATTACGAAGTTTTGAATTTTTAATCCATTTTGACATCATAGTAATCTACGCAGAAACACTAGAAAAGGGAGGGGAGAAGGTGAGGCGCCTCCTGAACAGGTTAAAAGAGGCAAATCCTTCTATTCAACTAGATTAAAACGAATTTTTTTCAGAGAAATTAATTATTCCGGCCATATAATTAACAGTAAAGGGTGAAGCAAGAACCTAATAAAGTCTGAGCGGTACAAAAGTCGCCATGCCCAAAAATCCTGTAAATGTAAAATAATTTTTAGATCTAGCCGGATACTATAGAAGATCCATCAAAGACTTCGCAGCCAGAACCAAGCACATAACTTATCTTCTAAGCAAAGGAGTACCTTTTCGTTGGCTGTCAGCAAAAGCAAAGAGTTTCCATGATATGAAAAAAGTCTTGTGTAACCGTTTATGCTTACTATACCCGGATTTTAAAAAACCTTTTACCGTAGCAACAAATGCCTCAGGCTAGGCCGTAGATGCAGCATTAAGTCAGAAAAAGAAAGGAATAGATGTCTCTATTCCATATTTTTCCCATGTGTTAAGCAGTGCTGAATGCAATTACTCTACTACCGAGAAATAATGTTAAGCAGTTTTGTACACAGGGCAACAGTACCGACCCTATGTTTACCGAAAGAATTTTTCACTAGTTAGTGATCATTAACCCCTTAAATGGATTAATTTGGTAAAAGAGCCTGGACAACGTTCAATTCGTTGTCGATAAAAATTCAGATACTACGAATATTCCTTTAAATGCAACCCTGAAAAATTAAATACTAATGCTAAAGCACTTTCTAGGAATCCAATTTTGAAAAGCCTTTTAGATGAAAGTGAAGAAGGAAAATAAGAAAAAAGTTGCAGGGCTATTACCAATGCAGACCCGCCAGAAGAAACACGGGCTAGCGCAATCTGCTAAACCTCCTGTTAGAACCACGGGTAATGACTAGAAAATTAGATCTGCAGTTTTACAAAAAAAAAGAAAAAATTAGCCAAAATCGATAATTGTAAACTATCTACTTAAAAAATGCACCAAATAACGAAACAAATATCCAAAAATAAAGTTGAACCTACTGGTTCACTTTCCAAGTCTTCTAGTAGCTTACACAAAAGTACCATAGGTAAACGTTTGCTTCGTCGTAGAGAAGGGGAAGAAAGAAATCATCCCAAACTCAACTAACCAACCCTCCCATTCTTTAAAGAAAGGCAGCGTTCTACCTAACCTAGATATACCATTAGCAGCCTTTCTGGCTCATAATTTATTTATGAGCGCTCCATTTAAGGCCTCCAATTCATTTTATCAGTTCAATAAATCATTGAAAACTCACAAAGATTGATTAGAAAAAAGAGAAGCTGAAGAAAATCTGAGACTTCATCAAGAAATCACTGCTGTGTCAGAAGAAGCAAACCGATTTAGAAGTTTACGAGGCAATTCAGAAAATGGAGCCGGAAATTTAAACAGAACTTGCTCGAAGAATAGATTCGGTAATACACTGAGCCAAGAATAAATTACAATAATTCGTAACGAGAAACCCTCTTAACAAAGAATCCAACAAAGTAAGTGATAGCTTGTACCCTCACACTGAAGAAGAATTTTCGTCAGCAAAAGAATTGGCTGAAAAAAGGCAAAGCAAGAGCGTAAATTTGCGCCTTACCAGAACTTGTGTTTGACCTCCGACGTATTAGCAAAAATCCGCCCTTCTGGATTTGGATCACTTTAAGCTCTATCAACGTCTTTTCACAATCAACCAAATCCATGATCAAGTTAGACATCTCAACAAGCCCAATATAAGCGAACGAAAAATACCATCCTTGGCGTGAAGAAAGGAAACCACACGATCAATCTAGTACTGCAAATAGTGACCAAACAGTAGTTTTATCTGAGATTAACTATGCGAGAAAAATGTTTCCTAGAGGTCGATATAAAATTTATACGGCAATCAAAAAATACAAGCACTTTGACCAGATCCAAAATAGTATGTTGTGATGCTTGTGCGTAAATCATCTACGCACATGTGCATAACATACTATTTTTCGAAACACCTTTAATGAAAAGTTCCTTCTCTAAATGATAAGATTCAAGGAAGAGACGACACAGCGAATTAGAAAAAAACTGGGATATAGCAAAATCAGAAAATTTTGCAATTTTCGAAGTCGAACGTACCTCTTTTTTTATCTCTACAGAGTCCTACCGCAAATGTGATTGCTTTTTTGTGATTGGACATTGATAGTTTGCGAATATTTCATGCGGTTTTCTTGACGCACTCGAACCAGTTTGCGAATAACATCTCCCAAAAAAGCTTAAATCGGGCATTTCGCGCACGCTTCGCAGGCACATGAAACCGCACTTTGCATGCAGGTGTTTCAAAAAGAAAATCCAAGGGTCGGATAACAAAGTTTGTGTGTAGCATTAGTACCAAAAAATATTAAATCTTTCAGATCTTCTGAATTAAAGTGGTTTTAGATAAGTATTGTCAAAAGGTGAATTACTGAACCTGATAAAAGACACCTCTGATGACATCGATATCGAAATTGTAGGCTGTTATGGCTGTGTGAATGTATCTCCAGAAGAAAATCGTGAACAATTATTAACGAGAAATCACTAAAGCAAGATTGGAGGACACAAATGCGTCAATAAAACATACAGAAGAATACGTGAAAAATTTGTGTGGCCAAGAATAAAAAAGCAAGTCACCGAATTTGTACGAAAATGTGGGACATGCCAAGAACAAAAAATAATGCGGGCTAATACCCATGGATCTAGGCTAATAACAGACCGTATACCGCCCGCAATCAAATGAACGTTTTAGAGCGAAGTCATGCAGTTCACTTTTGAATTGACTTACGGAAAAACAGCGCGTGCACCTACTTCAGATCCCTTTTGTGAAAAGCTTGAAACTTACGGGTCGTACTTAGAAGGATTCATAATCAGGTTATCGGAATTCTACTTCATAGCTGCAACTAACCTGATTTAATTAAAGCAGAGAAGCTATTCGCTGAAAAAGTAAAAAATAGTGTATATGTAAAAAGACAAAGAAAAAGCAATAAGTTAGACAGCAAAATTCACGGTCCGTATAAAATAGTTAACTTATTAGATAAGCACACCACGGTTCTAGAAAACCAGATGGAATACGTTACCAAAAACATTCAGACAAACTTAAGGTTGCTCAAGAGCAACCTTAACAAAAATAACATAATAACACAAAATTCCTTTTACAGGATGGTAGAATCAATACTCTTAACTATAAAAACCAAGGGTCAGTTTTACCGACCATTAATTTGTCCCGCGGGCATAATAGAGGATCTTCGAGTTCCCATAGAGACAAAAAACTGAAAGAAATAGAAGAAAGAGGAATCGAAGGTTGCCTGCTTTCTTTCCTTTTTCTTTAAAAGAAATAAAAACTTTTCTATTATAAATTTTACTAACATATTCTCACTACACAGATGAAGTGGCTCAATTCTACTTCAAAGTATGCCAAATAGAAATAGATCTTGTTCCTCCTACTGCTAATCTTCCCAGAAAGTTTTTCTCAGTACCAAATCCAACCCTTAAGGGAAAATTCCCAAGAACTTTTATGAAAAATTAAAATCCATACAACTAACCTAAGACTACTAGAAAATTGTAATAATATTGGATATTGGAAACATCAGTCCAAAACTTCAGATCAAGGACATGCTACGAGACATCAATCATGACTGCGGGAATTGTATGCAGAAATCAGTCAAAAAAAATCGCTGCGACAAACTGAAATTGTATACTTTAATAAATAAGCTCAACAGAATCGAAGATGAATATGAACATCTAAATAGAATACTTTGCAAGATACAATACTACAAGCCGGAAAGTTAACCTCAACCCAGAGTAATGAAAAAAAGGCGAGTTCCAATGTTAGGCTTCATAAAAAGGATGTTAGTCGAATACTAAGACAAAAAACTCATATAGTTAAAGCAGCCATACAAGATATACATCAAGAAATACACACAAGAATTACCGAAATACACCTAATGCAATCATTGCTCGAAAAAACCATAAAAAACATGGGTAGACAAGAAAAAAGCATAAATGACTCAATATACTACAATTATATAAGGCAATGGGCTGCGCATGTAGAAGCAAAACTCGATCACCTACTCAACACTTTTTTGCATTTCACATATATCCTGATAAACGACAGAGACAAAAAATAAACTTTGCACTAATAACAAAAAATCAATTACAGGGAATTATAAGAGAAATACATAGCAAAATAGGCGAATATGATTTTCTGCTGCCCAGTACACATATCAAAGCCGAAAATTTGAACCTACTCGTAAAAGCTGACGTTGGCTACCACTATAAAAGACTAATCATTTCTGTCAACATTCCTCTTATAAGAAATAGTTGGTTATCAATTATATAAAATACACCTATACCCAGTACATCAAAATTTAATTGGAAATGTAACTGGATCTGCATACAGACTATCCAAAGAGCCGTACATCGCTCTGTGATTCGATGACCAAAAATTTTTTCTATTAAAACAGGAATATCATAACTGCATGAAAACTATATACGATACTATTTGTGAGACGAATCAAACAATATATTTAACATCAACCAGTTTCTTCTTTGAACTAATAATGTAGATAAAACCATCAATAAAAGCCTTTCAAAAATGTAATCTAAAAATTACTCTGAAGGAAGAACAATTTCGGACACAAATATTTTCTCTCCAAGCTTGGTTATACCCAATCGATAAACCTGAACTTTTTAGCAATAATTGTCCAAACAAGAAGACTGAAAGGAAATACATTTCGTGTTATGGAATACTCCAACTATGAAATGGACGCATTGCAGAAACAAAAGAAACAATGTCAACTAGAATTGCAATAAATAAAAACTAGGAAAAATACGTTTATAGACCAGAATTTTTCTTAAACTTAACTAATATCTCTTCTGTCATATCCTATTTCCCTAAGTACATATTAGTACAAGACCATTAAAACAGCATCGATTTTCACAGTCACAATAATATTAGTAATAATATATTTTGAAAGAAGGAAATGCAGAAAAATATATTTATCACAAAGAAATAAACAAACAGCGACGATACAGAAATGAAATCTATGTCTCCATTAAGTGAGAAAACAACATACCGTGGCGTTAAAAAAGAAACGACACCATTGATGTGTGCACCAGTAACCAGCGTCCAAGTAGCATGCAAAACTACTTACAATAATTTTCATCGAGGAGGATAAAACATTTTAAGAAGGAAGGAGGCTAACAGTGGATTAAACGAAAAGAGTTAGGCATAGCATTTCATTATGACTGACCAGTAAATAAAACTTTATCCCTGCACTATGTCAAATTGGCGAAAACAAGGCAGATAAATCCAAGGAAGTCTCTCACCTACACGACGCACCGTTCCATTATGGCCGTCCGCACAAGATATGAAACTCGACGACGATTCAAAATAAAAGTGATTTATAAAGCATAAACAAGTGTTGTTAAACTTACAGAGTATATCACACATTTTATTGATTAACACTTATATATATTTTAGGTTACCAAATGTAGATAAAGATAAGTTTAAATACATAGTCTGAATCATGTTATCAGGTAAAGAAAATCTGTCTTCAAGTAACATAGCCCAGAATATGCATACTTACAAAAGCCCAAGCTAAATTATAATTTTTACATTTAAATAAAATCATACCAAACAAATTCATTTAAAAATGCCTACATAGGGTAAAAATAAAAACAAATGTATATTGGAAGTGGGTAACACATAAATTGCGGAAAGGTCATGGTATTGCCGGTTTGAGACCGTTACCCTCTACCGAACGCTCTAAACGCTGTACACCTAAAACAGGCCCGAATGCAGAAATTAAAATCGGTTGAACGTTTAAGTTTACTTAAGTAGTTATATGATTATATATACATATGCATATATATATATATATATATATATATATCACATCACATCACATCTTACGGACATGAGGCGTAGCTATAGGCATAAGTCACTGCACATACTCTCAGTAAGACCCAGTCCACAGAAAAAACAAAGTGTGAATCTAACATCAATTTCAGGGTACCATTTACCTGCAACAAAAATTGGTCGTGGTAGTGTGACTGGTACCACTTACATAAGGTATCGTTTCTCCCAGATTTGGGGTACGAAACGTCACGTGCTGTCAATTGCTTTTACAGTTTTTTGGAAAAAACAATAGTCGATATTTTTGTACTCCAACTCCGAGCAAGATGGAACACCATCTTGATATTAGGTGCAACCAGATTTCAGCCCAGAGTTTTTACTGCGTGGTGATTTCTTTAACCAATAGGGTATTTGCTGGACATTTTCCTCACCTTTTTCAAAATCTAAACTGACCTTCCCTAATACGTTAATCAGTGCCTTTTCAATCATTACACACCGTGTGGTTTGTGTGGAATTCTGGGCAATATCTGTTTTATTGATATTTGACAATAGAAGTATATAATCGAATTATTGGTGAAAAGTGCAAAATCAGCTGGTCGGGAAATCTCCAAGGACATGCGTTTCAGTTTTTCAATTTGGATTTAAATTCCTATGAAGACAAAAATACTTAGAAAAATAGTGAATGATTGGAGGTATATTTTTCAAAAACATTGGACGTAGTTCATAGATTATTTTGAGCAAAATTTCATATCTTCAGTACTTTAAAAAAATACTGATCGAGTCACACTTAAATTTATAAATATTAATTAATATTAAGACAAATATCAATAAGTATTAAATTCCAATAGATAAATATTATCAAGTTATTATGAAATAAGCTCTCAAACCCTGATTGTTGTTGGGACGTCCATTTCCAAAAAATAGTAGGGCGTATGTCCCGATTGTACAAGATATATGTAAAGCTCTTTTGTTCAAGCAATATAAATTCACAGTCAATGTCCAAAAGGTTATAGATAAAGAAAACCTCCTAATATTTTGAGGATATGTTTCTTTAATCAATATCTATTGGTATTTTGACATCAATGTAACATTCATGAGCGTCTAGGAAAACTTTCGGCCTGTTTCCGCTTTCTTTTTAAAACAGTGGTTAGTTATGAACAGAAAATTCATCAAAGTACAACTTTTTCCACTCACATTTTTTATTCCACACTAAAACATTGTTTTCCTTGAGGTGGCGCTCCAATCACATAAACATATGGTACAAGTCTAGAAAGTAAGGCGCATGTCTTGACGGGACACATGTCCCGAGTTATCCTATCATAGAGTAAATTGATGGAAGAACACTCACAAAAGTCATTAAATTAAACGAATTAAGACATTCTAGTTTCACTACACAATAAAAAGCATACGAAATTCTTATTATGAAAATAAATAAAAGAAAAAATGTATGAAATAACAACAATGAAGAATTATTATTTATAAATTCATCATTATGATTTATTAATTCAAAGCAAATAAAACTCGGTGTTGCAACTTCAAGGCATGAGAGTAGGATAGAAATCATGCTTTATTTGAAAATTAAAGAAAAGGAAAAAAATAACACGCACTCTACTTACACGCGTGGTAAAAATATACAATCACACACACACACACACAACCGGTATGAAGAGACAACAGGAATCGACTAGGGAGCCATGTCCGGCTCCAGAACTCTCTCCTGACAAACTAGTTCCGATCTCGACTCTAAAAGCAAAAACAAAACAGAAGAAATCAGCAAGAGAAATGCAAAAACAATAATAAAAAGAAACAAAAGAGGAAAAAAGTGAGAAAAAAGAGAAACAAACAATAACCTACCCCCACTGTCGTGGACCAGGGTGTCACATTTGCACTGGACCTCCCGGTAAACCAGGTTGATAAGCCTACCACAAAGGCAAAACCTACGTTAGATCCCCGGAATTCTGAAACAAAAAAAAAAAAACAAAAAATAAAATATAAAATATAAAAAAAAAACAATTTAGTATATAAATAAAAAGAAACAGAATATTCACAGAGAAAAACAAAAACTCACATCAAAAATGTTGACGCATACCTTAAGTCATAAGTACACTGGCAATCGGAGAAAGCATATACTCCGGGATACAAATGCTTGCTCACGAAATCGTACAGCCTTTTTGTGCTTACGTGAAACTCTTCACGAATTTTACGCACGCTCGCTAGAAAGGCCGCGTCCTGCATTTTGGATGATGCGGTCGGCGAGGAGAGCGAAGACTTCCGGGGACGGCCTCTTTTTCGCAAAATCATTCCAAAAGCTCCAGAGGACGTCGACGCAAAAGGATCAACCTCAGACACTCGTTTTTTGGCCTCTATCACTTTCAGTTGAAAGGTCCACATCCCATGTTTGCAGTTATCGGCAAAACTCGGAGCAGGAACACCTGAAAACCTTGGGCGTTCTCTTTCTCCGTACTGATCTGGAAAAACAAATCAAAACACAGAAATTTATGAAAGCAAAGGAAGCAGCCAATAAAGGAAGAAACGAGTGAAAATACGCACACCTGGGCATGCGAAACCAGAAACCTGTACGTAGTAGTACGGAAATCTATTATAAAACCGCTTTGCAACTGAGAAATCGGTCTCAGAGACTGCACAATTTAAATTATCTCGACATAACGCCACAATAACAGAAACGGCCTTTTCCGTCTGTACCTTCCACATTATGAATTGATATATTCTTAGCGCTTCCCCAACTCTGGAAACCCGTCTACCTAAACTGTATCTTTTCGACAAGGACGTCACAGGCCGATTCGGGTACGAAATTGAATCCAATGTCACAACCGCGACACTCTTAATATTTGCGAATTTAAAAAAGACCAGTCAAATTCTGCGATTGATAGCGCGAAAGGATTCAAAACCGTGGCATTGTCATTGGACGTTGGCATGACAAACAGTCTTTTGTAACTGAGAGAAAAAAAACGAGGGAAAAAACGGTAAAAACAAAATTTGCTTACCTGGACTTAAAGGAACTGCAAAAGTCACAGTCAAACACATTGGGATCCCTTACCTCCCACAAAAGGTTTTCTACGCCACGGTTTTCGCTGACGACGAGGTGCCACCATGGACATAGAAATTAACGAGACGGAGCATAAAGTCCCACCTTAGGCGAGTGGGTTCACTTGGTATATTAAGAGAGGTGAAGTTATCCCCTCTCCATCAGAGGACGCCAAAGACGACTCTGATTCGTAGAGGGAAGTGGCAACCAAACTAAAAACTATAATTGACGAAACAGACCAATCACTGAAAGCCCACCGAAGAAGTAGAAAGAGCATGCGTGGTGTGCGAAATGCCCATTACTTATTCGTTGCAAGACCCCGCAGGTTTGTGCTCCGTCCCGTGAATTTCTATGTTTATAGGTGCCACTATCCATGTCACTATCAATCAAGAGTAAAATACAACTAACTATTTCTGCAGAGTACACAACAACTAGCATACAGATAAGCCTTCAAACATTTGCTGACAACAGTAAAATCTAATGAAAACAAAGGAAGAAAATACCGTATATCTTGCACGCTGAAACGCTCACATAGCAAAGAAAGATGGAATTACGCTCACTAAACAAGTTGCATATCGATGAAAACACGAAACATTTACACTTTGAAAACAATGCTTGTCCACGCCTTTATTACTTTAAAATTTATGGCAAAAATATACAATTAAATACATTATTTCACTAATGCACAAAACTAAAAGTGTGAAAAATTAAATAAAAAGAATCTATTATGTAACACTTATGCACTTATCATAACGATAATCAAATGCTAGGTAAAAATCTTGTAACCAAAACTTATCGAGGACGGTGAGGATTCTAAACAGGGAGGACTGTTACATGCTCAAAATTTTTTTATTTTGTCGCAACACCAAATGGTAACCGTAATGTGTAATCGCAGTAGGTAACTGCTTATGTGGCTAGCTGCAACTACTTAAT
>JAUELO010457224.1:0-12720 GCA_032357855.1 Amphibolips quercusostensackenii | reverse complement strand
GGAGGAGTATACTGAGGATGCGCATGGCATTACTTAGTTCTCTAGAGGACTAAATGGCACATTACTTAGCTGTGACGTCACCAATCGAGTAAAGACCAACTTAGATTCTTGTGAACGAGCATGTAAGTAGCAAGTTCCAGCGCGGGTATTGGGAAAAATATTTTGAAATGAATGATTATATACTCCGTCAACGTGGTACCTATGTCAGCACCACGTTTCTTATGAATAATGTCACGTTCTTAATTGAAAATTTTCAAAGTATATCAAGAAATCTCCAAGAGTTTTAAAGGATTTCCAAATATTTGCAGGGTTTTCTCGTAAACATGGGAAAACAAATAAAATAAAGTAAATCAATTTCAAGAGATTCGAAAGATTTTAAGGTATTTCAAGGAATTTTACATAATTTAAGGATTTTATTAAAATTCCCAGGATATCAAGGAATATCAAAAATTTCTAGGAATCAAATCGGTTTCTTTTTTAATGATTTTGAAAAATAATTTATTATTATATTTTTTCAAATGGATTTTTGCAAGCTTTAAAGATTTCAAGGGATTATAAATGATTTTAATAGATATAACAAATTTCAAGGGATTACAAAGAATTGTATAGGATTTCCAGAAATTTCCAGGGTTTTCTAGTGAACTTTGGAAAATACACTAAATGAAATGAATGAATTGCAAGCTATTCGAAATATTTCAAGGTATTTCAAGGAAATTCACATTGCTAAAGGATTTTATTAAAATCCACAGGATTTCAAGGGATATCAGATTTCTAGGAATTTAATTCTACAAAACTCTGGGAAATGAATGAAATTTCATTGAATTTCAAGGGATTCTCAACGATTCTACAGATTTCAAGGGATTTGAAAATTTTTTGAGGGATTTAAATGTTTTTTTTTTTAGAGAACTTTGATGAATAACTTCAATTCGATTTCTATTAGGGATCATTCATAAACTACGTTACCAATTTGAGGGAAAAGGGGGCCTCGCTAAGAACTATACGGTTGGCAACAGGGGGGGGGTCAGTCATAGTAACGTCACAAACTTAAATAACATTTAGTACGTTTCCTAATGAAAAATTTTACAGAATTCTTTTTTTCTCTATTTTTGAAAAATATACATTTTCTCCCCCTTTCTCCTTTTTTACTGCGTAAATGCAAACTAAATTAATAAAACGCATCAAGAAAAATCAACCACTTTTGGTTGAAAGGTCTACTAATATATTTTTGGATCGGAATTCGTTTTGTTTGGTTAAAATTTCTAGCATTTGGTTAAAATTTTATTCTTTTGTTGAAAATGCAATTATTTTATTAAAAGGTCATTTGTTTGGTCATAAATTCAGCTGCTTGGTTCAAGGTTGAACTACTTTGTTAAAAATTCATTTTTTGGGTCGAGAATTACTTTTTCGAACTAACAATGTAACTATTCCATTTTTCGTTAGAAATTAATATTTGTATTAAAAATTGATCTTTTACAGTTAGAAATTCATGTATTTTATTACAAATTCGTCTTTTTTGGTAGAAAATTAATCTTTTTGATTGAAAACTCATCCTTTTAGACTAAAAATACAAATGTTTGGGTCTAAATTTATCTAGTTTCTTTAAGGATATAAAAATTTGATAGAAAATCAAACTATTCGGTTAAAAATTAACTTTTTTGTTGAAAATTTAAGTGTTTGTTAGAAAATTAATTTTTTGGTGAAAAAATCATATTTTCGAACTGTAAATTCAACATTTTAGTAGATAATTCGTCTTCTTGGAAAATTTTTGTGTAACAAATTCATCTTTTTACTCAAAAATTTAACTAGTCGGTTAAAAGTTAAACTAGTTTCTTGAAAATTTATATTTTTTCAAGATACACCTTTTTGATTAAAAATTTAAACATTATGTTTTTGGAAAATTGATCTTATGTGTTAAAAAATCATCTTTTGATTTGACACGAGAATTAATTATATATTTGTTATATATTCCTGCATTCGTTATTCACGTATTCTTCATATGCATATTAATGATACAAAAGTAAAATTTCTGTCTTTCTACAGTGAAACTCTAATGTTTTAAATCGCTTTATTATATCATTCTGTGTCCTGATTTTTTGGCACCGTGGCAGTTGATTTCTCGGTTTGACATTTAGTATGAATCTTAATTTGGTTATATTAGACATATTATATAAAGTTCATTTTAAAACTTTTGACCTTAGGCTAATAATTTTAAAGGATTGCAAAGACTATCCAGAAATATTGTAGAATCTTAAATAAGTTTGGAATGAAATCTACAGGTTAGCAAAAAATGGGAATGGATTTAATGGTAATTCTGAGAGTTTGAAAACATTAAGAGGGATTAGAAAAAAAATCAATAATAGGTTTTAGGGTATGTCAAGAAGTTTTAAAAAATTTCGAGGGATTCGTACATGTTTTAAAATCTTTCAAAAGATTGTAGGAGATTTCCAAAAATTTGTAAGGATTGCGAAGAATGTCAAGGGATTTAATGATATTTTAATTAATTCCCTGACATTGTTAATGATACTAAAGTTGGAGACACCTCGAAATAATTGTATATTTTTTCCAAACTCCCTGAAACCGAGGTTTGCACAAATAACGAATGAAAAAGGATATCGAGACTAGGTTTTTATGACCTGAAGTTTTACAGATGTCTTTTAAAGAAACGAATATTGACTGAATTAATTTGAAATCAGGCAGCGATCTTACAATTCAACTCGTAGAATGTGTTGGTGACGAAAAATGTTGTTGTTCAGAAGAAATTATGGGGGCCCGCCTATTTTTTGATTCAGGGAAAACAATTTTATTTCAAACTCATGAGTAATGAAATGCTTTGATTATCAAGAGAACCTTAACTTTTTATTTTTTTGCTCAATTTCAATAAAATTGAGTATCGAGTAATCAGGTAGTTTCTTCTATTCAAGTTTTTTCAATTTTTCTTTCGGACTTCAAAAGAGGACGATAAAACTCACGAGAATCTGGCAAGAAAGTTTTACTATTTTAATAACATACAAATTTATAGAGCATTTAACAACGAATTTGTGTTTTTACAAAAAAAAAGAAATTTAAAAAATGGAAATACTCATAACTTTGCAGTAATTTATTTTCTCAAATCGGAGAAATACATGTCGTTAAAAAATGAATAACTTTATTTGAAATGTAAAAAAAATTAATATGCTACAATTTCGAATAAAGCAAATAACTAATAGATAGAATACGTATAAATTTTACGACATAACACTTAGATAATTTTTGAAGCAAATAGGGCCCAACTCAGCATGGTGTGTCTAAAAAAATGGCAGCCTAAAATTAGTTGCACTTGCCCGTTTTCTGTAGAATCTGATTTCGGGATGATGTGAAGGTATTTCAAGAAAAATTGAAATCATACCTCGGGTTCTGTTTTCAAAAACCTTCATTTTGTAGTACTACATTTTTCGAATTTTCAAATTTTAACTTGAGGGCATTATTATTTGTTACAAGTGAGTAAAAAATTATTTCAACATAATTTTGTAAAATGATGCCCTGTTGTTCTATAGAGGTATACGTGTTACCCAAAACGTCTCTTTAGGACAGTTGTATTATTTCAATCTTATTGCACTCGAATGTTTTAACTTCTTCGGTTAGGAATTAAAAACTTCTTTATTTAGAAACTGTAAAGAAACGTCGACTGCAAGTAGTTTTAACTAACCGTTTTTCTAAAGACATTTTGGGTAACACGCATATCTCTATAGAATAACAGGGGATCATTTAAAAAAATTATTTCCCAACAATTTTTTTTACTTCTAAACGAATAATGACGGCATGTAGGTAGAGTTTACAATTAAAAAAAAAATAATATTACAAAATGGAGGTTTTTGAAAAAAGGACCTGAGGCATGATTTAAATTTTTTGCTTAAAATACCTGAATATCATCTAGAAATTACATTCTATAGAAAACGGGTGAGTGCTAGGATTTTCATGTTGAAAACTGTTGAGTGTCACAGTGTTAGGCGTCGAAATCTACGTTCTCAAAAGTTGGACGTCAGCGCTTATGCTTTTTGTTTTGATACCTTTTTAAGTATACTTATTCAAACCTATCTCTTCCTTTTAATATGACGAGGAAACCGACAGAAACGACAAGAGTGGCCTCGCAATAGATTATTTAATAAAAATCAGTGTTTTGGAGCTCGAGAACAATTATTAAAAAGCCCGCATTCTTAGCATGAAACACAAAACTGTAAGTTGCTTAAAACAAGTGCAATTTCAGGTTTCTACACTACCCTGAAGAAGTTTAAGACAACCTCTTTTTCATGACTGGTTAAATTCTCTTAATTTTATTCATGTCGGAGATAAAGATTTTTATCTTTAAAGAGTTAAATGCTCTCAGAATTCTGTGAAAATGAGCCCAGGATGAAGGTGATTTGTCTATTTTTTAAGTAGATATTTCAAAAATAGTGTAAGTTTCAATGTTTTCTCAAATTTTCAATAACTTCCGAAGTAATCAACATACTCTAATGTTTCTGGGCCTATTTTATACAGAATTTGAAAAGGATTCTACCATTTGAAGAGAAAAATGTTTAGCTTTGAGATAATTAAAATTAAGAGAACTTAATCAGTCATCAAAAAAGAGGTTGTCTTCAACTTTTGCAGGGTAGTGTAGATGCGATCGTACTACTTGTTGACAACTATTTTTTTTCTTAATAGAGCGATGATGGTAATAATAAAAGCATCTTAAGCATCTTAAACGAGGAAACAGATGCTCTTTTGTGAGAGTATCGACGACAAAAAATTTTTGTAGTTGGATTATAATTTAACTACAAATGGAGAATAGGTCCTTAAAAAAGTCTAATATGCGCATGCAAGATAAAGTCGTCAACTGTTTTGAGACAGTACACTGTAAGTTTTTGGATAAAGTACTGCATTATCAGGGCCGGCGGAAAGTAGTTTATCTATCTGTCTTACTCCTTAAGAACCCAGCTAACCTGTTACTATCGTGAAAAGTTCTTAAGTAATCACATGTTATGAGAGGAATTGTTACTTGTATTTTAGCTTCCTAACAAGTAACGGACTAATCGCCATAATTTACTAGGAAGGCTTGTTGTATTCGTTAACTGCCATACTAATAATATGATGGAAACGCCGGCAGCGATCTTAAACTTCGTGCGCATGTGCACGGAATAAGCAATTATTGGCTCCGCGATTTCCAGCACAATTTAAAAGTGTAAACCTAAATAGCTTTAACGTTAATTTTGCAATAAAAAAATGTTTGATTTTTGCATGTATTAATTACTTTTTTAAATTGTATTTAGCAGTAAATTAAATAAATTCCACAGAAAAATTGTTTTTACAATACTGTAGACTAAAACTTTCTCAAAATGGAAAATTTTAAATGGTGATGCTTAAGAATTGAAAAAAGACCTTCAGAGTACCAAAATTAAAAGTTGTTGACACATGGATCTTTAAAATTTAGAAATTGACAAGTTTATAAGTTAAACAATATCAACTCTTTTAATTAAACTGGTCTTAAGATGTAATTTTTTTAATTAACCACCTTAACTTTAAATCAGTGAATAATTGAATCAACTATTTTTTTTCATTTAAAAACATAATAGTTAAAAATATTTTTCTAGTGTATTGATATTTTGAAACTTTTTTTAATAGGTGTAATTGAATTAGTATAATAAGTGTAATTTTTATAAACAAGAAATCTGAAAAACACCTCTAAAGTACTAAAAAAAAGTTGTAGGCATAATCGTCTTGAAATCTCTAAAAGCACAAAACTTTTAATCTAAATAATTTAAAATTCAGTGATTTAAAATTATAATCTTGTACACAAAAGACAATTAAAAAAATATAATTGATTGCTGAACGTTTCCAAACAGTATTAATATAAGAGAAAATTTTAATTGTAAATAACCTATTAAAATTGAAAAATAACTCTGTCCTTAATATTTTGCTACCTCACCTGTAACGGTAACCAAAAAATTACTGGTACTGATAATAAGATTTCTAGAAAATTTCAAATGATTTAGGTTTTATTTTTAGATTAATTTTAAGTTTTGAAAATTTTAAAATATGTCGAAAAGGAATGTGGAAAATATTAGGACAATTTTTTCGATTTTGAGGAATTTTAACAATTTTTAGGAAAAAAAATTGTTCCACCAGATATTCAGAAATTTTGAAAGGAGTAGAAAATATTTTAAATTATGAGAATTTTGAAAGCTTTTGGAAGAATAAAGAAATTTCTTAAGATTGTTAGCAAAATTTTTTATGATTTTTTATTTTCAAAAGTGAATTCTTAAAAAATATTTGAAAAGATTTGAAAACATAAAAATTAAGATTTCTGGGAAAATATGAAATACTTTTTTAATTTTAAATTTAATTTTTCAAAAATCTTTGAACAGGTTTCAAAAGGTTTCTGAAAATGTCAAAAATATCTAAAAGATTTTATAGCAATTTTCATCATTTTGAAAGATTTTCCAAAATTTGAAGAAAAAAATTAAGTTAGTTTAAAATATAATGAGGAATTTTAGAAGTTTTGAAAAGATTAAACATATTTTAAAACTTCAAAACGTTTCTGAGAATTGATAAAATATTTTTTAATTTCTTCCAAACTTCTAAAAGTCCTAAATATCTTTTAAATATTTTAAACGAATCCAAGTTTTTCCTACTATTTTGTAAAATCCATAAAATCCGTAAAATCAATAAAATGTAAAAACTCTTGAATTATAAACTTTTAAAATGAAAATTTTTGTATTCAAATGCTTAATAATTTAAATGTCCAAAATAAAAGCTATTATCTCTTTTTAAGCAACAAAATTTTTAATGCATTTATACTGCAATAAAAATTTTTTTGAACTTTTATGAATAGTACAGTTCAAAGATTTAGATTCAGCTCAAGAAATATAAATCCACGTTATCATTTTCAACGTTGTATGTTAAAGAATGAATCAATAAATTTGTAAATTTTCCAAATTATATCATCTAAAGCAATTTTAATCTAAAACGAATAATTTTTTCCTTTAAACATAACACTTTTTAAGCCTAAGTTTAAGTTAGAAGTTATATCATATTTTATGTAGTTAAAAAATAATTTTTTAAGGAATATCAAGTAAAAATTTTTATTATTATAAAACCATAAAAAATCCTTTGAAAAATTCAACATTTTATTTTAAAATCCTCAAAAAACTTTAACATTTTGTTTTAAAATCTTCATAAAAATCTACATTTTGTTTCAAATTTTTAATTATTGTTAGAATTTTTTTAAAACATCTAAATATCTTCTAAGCGGATTCGATTTTTTCCTACAATATTTTAGAAATTCTGAAAAATATGTAAAATTTCCTTGAAATCTTCCAGGTTCTTTCTTGACAATTTTGTGAATCTATTGAAATCTTTTGAAACATTCTCTTAGAATAAAATTTAAGAATACAATTCCAATTTCCCTAGGAATTAGGAAAAACTTTCTTTTTCAAACCTTTAACAATTCTTGAAAAGCTTCTAATTGCTGCGTATTGATGCATATTGTTATGGCTAAAAGACGTATTTTATATGGATATGTACATATATATCTATTTTAGAAAACGTTTGAGGACATTTTTATAATTTCAACATAATAATAATAATTATACTTACTTTGTATAGAAAGAATTACTTAAATAATATATTTTATTTAATTATTTGGAACTTAATATTTCATTTTTATTTACATGTACATTTTGGTTCTAACCTCTAATGTCACTTTTTTTCGTACAGGTTATTCAGCTGAAAAATCTCGCTATTTCGATTATAAAATGTGTTCATATGTTCATATGCAATCATTTCGTGTGCTGTGATTTTTAACATTACATTAAGACAAAATTTTTGCTGGAGAATTAATTAAGTGTTCTTTGATGTGAAATCGTGGGCTTTTATGAAAATTAGGACTTAGCGGTCTCGAACGAAATGCATCGTCTTCCTTGCCCTCCATAAAATTGCATAATAATCAAAAGCAATGAATGATCAAGGATCTGACAGAATGAAACAATGGATTATGGTATCAAATCCGAAAGGATTTTATACAAATTTTCTTTCACAGGTATTGTCTATCTTCATTTTCAGCGTTTGTTTTACGTGTCATTTTTCTTGTCGTTTTGCCTGTCGAATTATTATTGTCGCGAAAAAACTACAAGGAAAAAATGACAGGCTCCACGATTTCCCGCACAATTTAAAAGTGCAAACCTAAGTAGCTTTAACGCTAATTTTGCAATAAAAAAATGTTTGGTTTTTTCTTGTAGTGCATACTCTTTCAAATTATATTTAGCGGTTGAATTAAATGAACTCCACAGAAAAATTGTTTGTGCAATATTATAGACTAGAACTCCTTTTAAAATAGAACATTTTAAATGTTGAGGCTTACGCCTTGAAAAAAGACCTTCAGAGTACAAAAACTATAAGTTGTTGATACATAAATGTTTAAAATTTGGAAATTGACAACTTTATAAGTTAAACAATATCATCTTTTTTAATTAAAATGGTTTTAAGATATATTTTTAAAAATTAGCACCTTAATTTTAAATCAGCCGATATTAAATAAACTAATTTTTTTATTAAAAAATAGTTTAAATAATAATAAAAGAAAATAAATAAATAATAAAATAAATAAAATAATAGTTAAAAATGTTTTTCTAGCTTACTGATATTTTCAAACTTTTCGATTAGTGTAATTAAATTAGTATAATAAGTGTAATTTTTATAAGCAAAGAATTTTGGATTTGAATAATTAAATATCAGCAGATTCAAAATTAAAATATTGCAGACTAAAAGTTCTTCAAAATGGAAAATTTCAATTGTTTTGACTTAAAAATGTGAAAAACACTTCTAAAGTACTGAAAAAAAGGTTGAAGACATAATAGTCTTCAAATTTTAGAAATTGTTAAGTGCTTAAATTAAACATTAACTGTATTAACTAAACTGTTTTCATGTTGTAAATGTTTGAAATTGCACCTTCATTTTAAATCAGTCAAAATTAAATAAAATCAAATTTTTTAATTTAAGAAACATAATTAAAAATGTTTTTCTAGGCTTTGGTATTTTTCAACTTTCTTCAATTAGTGTAATAAGTGTAATTTCTGAAAGCACAAAATTTTGAAACTGAATAATTTAAAATTATAATCTTTTACACAAAAGGTAATTAAAAATATATCATTGATTTCTGAATATTTCGAAGTCCTAAATATCTATTAAATCTTCTAAACGGATCCGAGTTTTTCCTAATATTTTGTAAAATCCTGTAATAAAAAAAGTTTCTTTAAAATTTTCTAGATTATTTTTCTATACAACTGAAGTCTTCAATTTTTTTTGAATTTCCACAATAAATTCACGAAAATTATATTTATATAACTTAAAAAACAAACTGATAATATTTATTTTCTCTGTGTCTTTTGTACGGTCAGTAAAATATAAAAACTCTTGAATTATAAACTTTTAAAATTAAAATTAGAATTTTTTTACTCAAACGCTTAATGATTTAAATGTATAGAATGAAAGCTATTAACACTTTTTAATCAATACAATTTTCATTAAATGCATTTATACTGCAAAATAACATTTTGTTTAACTTTTATAAATAGTACAGTTCAAAAATTTAGATTCAGTTCAAGAAATATAAATCCAAGTTATCATTTTCAAAGCTGTATGTTAAAGAATGAATCAATCAATTTGTAAATTTTCCAAATTATATCATTTAAAGAAATTTTAATCTATAAACATTCTAAAACCACTCAAAGTCCTTCAAAAACATCAACATTTTATTTTAAAATCCTCAAAAAACTTCAAAATTTTGTTTTAAAATCTCTTTATAAAAATCTACATTTTGTTTAAAATTGTTTGAAATATTTTCCAATTTTTAATTTTTTTCGAAATTTTTTCAAAACATCTAAATATCTTTTAAACGGATTCGATTTTTTCCCTAAAATATTAAAAAACTTCTAAAAAATAAACAAAATTTCCTTGAAATCTTCCAGATTTTTTTTTGCTAATTTTGGGGATCTATTGAAATCTTTCAAAACATTTTCTGAAAATAAAATTAAAAAAAAATCTTTTTTAATTTCCATAGTAATCTCGAAAAACGTTCTTTTTGAAATCTCTAACAATTCTTAAAAAGCTTCTAATTGCTGCGAATCGATGCATATTGTTATGGATAAAAGACGTATTTTATATGGATATGTATAAATCTATTATAGAAAACTTTTTGGGACAGCTTTATAATTTCAACATAATAATAATAATAATAGTTACACTTAATTTTTACAGAAAGAATTTATTAGTAAAAAAAATATTTTATTCAATTATTTGAAACTCAACAATCTTAATATTTTATTTTTATTCGCATATACATTTTGTTTCTAACCACTAATGTCACTTTTTTTCGTACAGGTTATTCAGCTGAAAAATCTCGCTATTTCGATTATAAAATGTGTTCATATGTTCATATGCAATCATTTCGTGTGCTGTGATTTTTAACATTACATTAAGACAAAATTTTTGCTGGAGAATTAATTAAGTGTTCTTTGATGTGAAATCGTGGGCTTTTATGAAAATTAGGACTTAGCGGTCTCGAACGAAATGCATCGTCTTCCTTGCCCTCCATAAAATTGCATAATAATCAAAAGCAATGAATGATCAAGGATCTGACAGAATGAAACAATGGATTATGGTATCAAATCCGAAAGGATTTTATACAAATTTTCTTTCACAGGTATTGTCTATCTTCATTTTCAGCGTTTGTTTTACGTGTCATTTTTCTTGTCGTTTTGCCTGTCGAATTATTATTGTCGCGAAAAAACTACAAGGAAAAAATGACAGGCTCCACGATTTCCCGCACAATTTAAAAGTGCAAACCTAAGTAGCTTTAACGCTAATTTTGCAATAAAAAAATGTTTGGTTTTTTCTTGTAGTGCATACTCTTTCAAATTATATTTAGCGGTTGAATTAAATGAACTCCACAGAAAAATTGTTTGTGCAATATTATAGACTAGAACTCCTTTTAAAATAGAACATTTTAAATGTTGAGGCTTACGCCTTGAAAAAAGACCTTCAGAGTACAAAAACTATAAGTTGTTGATACATAAATGTTTAAAATTTGGAAATTGACAACTTTATAAGTTAAACAATATCATCTTTTTTAATTAAAATGGTTTTAAGATATATTTTTAAAAATTAGCACCTTAATTTTAAATCAGCCGATATTAAATAAACTAATTTTTTTATTAAAAAATAGTTTAAATAATAATAAAAGAAAATAAATAAATAATAAAATAAATAAAATAATAGTTAAAAATGTTTTTCTAGCTTACTGATATTTTCAAACTTTTCGATTAGTGTAATTAAATTAGTATAATAAGTGTAATTTTTATAAGCAAAGAATTTTGGATTTGAATAATTAAATATCAGCAGATTCAAAATTAAAATATTGCAGACTAAAAGTTCTTCAAAATGGAAAATTTCAATTGTTTTGACTTAAAAATGTGAAAAACACTTCTAAAGTACTGAAAAAAAGGTTGAAGACATAATAGTCTTCAAATTTTAGAAATTGTTAAGTGCTTAAATTAAACATTAACTGTATTAACTAAACTGTTTTCATGTTGTAAATGTTTGAAATTGCACCTTCATTTTAAATCAGTCAAAATTAAATAAAATCAAATTTTTTAATTTAAGAAACATAATTAAAAATGTTTTTCTAGGCTTTGGTATTTTTCAACTTTCTTCAATTAGTGTAATAAGTGTAATTTCTGAAAGCACAAAATTTTGAAACTGAATAATTTAAAATTATAATCTTTTACACAAAAGGTAATTAAAAATATATCATTGATTTCTGAATATTTCGAAGTCCTAAATATCTATTAAATCTTCTAAACGGATCCGAGTTTTTCCTAATATTTTGTAAAATCCTGTAATAAAAAAAGTTTCTTTAAAATTTTCTAGATTATTTTTCTATACAACTGAAGTCTTAAAAATTTTTTTTTGAATTTTCTCAAGAAACTTATGAAAATTATATTTATATATCTTAAAAAACAAACTGATAATATTTATTTTCTCAGCCTCCTTTGCTGTGTCAATAAAATGTAAAAACTCTTGAATTATAAACTTCCAAAATTAAAATTAATATTTTTTGTATTCAAACGCTTGATAATTTAAATGTATGAAATGAACGCTATTAACATTTTTTAAATCAATAAAACTTTTATTAAATGCATTTATACTGCAAAATAACATTTTTTTTAACTTTTATAAATAGTACAGTTCCAAGATTTAGATTCAGTTCAAGAAATATAAATCCACGTGGTCATTTTTAAAGCTGTATGTTAAAGACTGAATCAATTAATTTGTGAATTTTTCAAATTATATCATATAAAGCAATTTTAATCAATAAACATTAAAGAGTTCAACGATTAATTTTTTTTAAACAAAACATTTTTAAAATTTTAGCTTAAGTTAGAAGTTATATCATATTTTAAGTAGTTGAAAAAATAATTTTTCAAGTATTATCAAGTAAGAATTTTTATTATTTTAAAACCGTTCAAAATCCTTCAAAAACTGTAACATTTTATTTTAAAATCCTCAAAAAACTTCAACATTTTGTTTTGAAATCTTCATAAAAATCTACATTTTATTTAACATTAATTGGAATGATTTCAAATTTATAAAATTATTTTCGAAATTTTTTCAAAACATTTAAATTTCTTTTAAACGGATTCGATCACT
>JAUELO010457217.1:0-12721 GCA_032357855.1 Amphibolips quercusostensackenii | reverse complement strand
CTCCATTCGAGAGAGGCCTACTGTGGGTGACGCTGCGCGATACTGGTAGCGTAACAGTATTATTCGTTTCATTGGGGAGTTAGCCCAATGCAACGTGGCTGACTGCGAGAGCTAGAGCTCTCTGGCTTTGGGGTTATTTTAATTATTATGATAACAATAATAATGATAATAATTATTATTATAATTCTTATAATTATAACTAGTGCCTCGGTTGCTAAGTTGCTTGAGCGCTGGAAATTCATGTTAGAGGTCTGGGGTTCAATCCCTGAGCCGGTACCTCTGGAAATTTGTCTATGTACCTTTCCCGGTGTACTGGTGGTTCGGAACCCACCTTAAGCTATAGGTCTCTCCATCACGCACTTATCTGCAACACAGTCTGTGGATTATATGAGAAAAAACAGGCTTTGCCCAATACGTTAAATTAGGCACACTAATTGAAAATAAATTAATTTGTTAGAATTAGTTTATCAGTTTTGCATTAAATTCGTCTTTCTGGCTTAGAAAAACCATAATTTGTTTAAAATTTGTTTAATTTTACCAATATTAAAAATGGACAAATTATATTTTTGCTTAAACAACACAAGCCAAAAAAAATTTAAAAAAAAACAAAAGCTGTTCAACTCAAAAAGATTTATTTATTTGTAATTCTTCTTTCTTTACGAAAAAATTAACAAACAAAAGTTGTTCACCCAAAGAAGATTTAAAAATTTGTGATTATCACTTTTTTCATGGAATGCGTAGTTTTTGTTTTAATTACAAAAAATAAAATTTAATAATAAAATTTTAGGATAAACAACACAAGTGACGAAAGAGGATGAATAGAAAAAAATTGTGATTCTAAAAAAGATCTACAAATTTTTTTTCAATCACTTTTTGATAGGATGCGACACAAAGGTGAGAAAAAAATTAATGTGCACAAGTTGATTAACCAAAAAAGATCTACAAATTAGTTATTTATTATTTTTTGGTATAATGCATATATTTTATTTAAGTCGTGAAAAATTACATTGAAATTAAACATAATTATTTTCTAAAAAAACGATACCAGAAGAAATAAAATTTTAATTAACAAATTTCTTTTTTTATTATGTGCATTTTTTTTTAATTATAAAAACAAGACATCAAAAATATATCTGTCTTATCATTATGGATTAAGATAATATGAATTTATTAAAATGATAAATTTTTTAGGGTAGCTGAGATTAAAAATTAATACAACTTAAGGTATTAATAATAAAATAATCATGAAAATATTATAAAGTTGAACTCAATTTAAAAAATTATGCACTTAAGACAAAATTAAATGCGAAAAACGAGATGCGTGAGGAGAGTATGTTCGTTAAAGCCAAATGAGCTTTAACAATAGAGAATTAACAATCACCAAATTATAGTTGTCGTTGCCTTGACCTTTAATTTCAAAAGTTCTGTGCACACATGTGGAGGGAGCACAGATACTATATAAACAAAAACGTTTCGGAAATCAAACAATGATTTTTAAAAAATGTTTGAAACAGAGATTTGTTAAATTATTTGTTCCAAATTAAAATTATTATGTTACGATAATTCTTAATGTTATAAAGACTTAATCAAATAAAAAAGTAGAATTATAACCATAACTTGTTATAAATTATTATACTATTTCAAAAGTTGGATTTAATTTTATTACTAACGATTTTTATCAATAAATTTCACTCGTTGTATATCTACAGTCCAAAAATTTCGAAATACTGACAATTGGTGCATTTTTTATTAAGATATATGCAAATAATTATCATGACAAAATTTTTAGTCTGGAAGTATGTGAAACGAGAACCAAGTATCCTATCATAGTTTAAATATTAGTTATTTGCAGACTCTGCTGACGAATTGCGTCGTGGTTGGAAAATATGAATAAAAATTTTCTGATAAATAAAAAACAATAATAATTGGAAAATTTACAAATAAGGCATATACGAGTAAATACAAATATTTTCGCTATTTTTCTATTTTTCGCTTTTTAAAAAAATATCTCTTTTTTCAATGTCATCAAAAACGTTTCGTTTTTCCCCGGATGTCTTACGTCCTGGAAATCCTATAAGAAGACTGAAAATGTCTTTAAATTTTTCTCAGGGTCCGTATATAAAACGCGTTACGAATTCAATGTGAAGAATGCGGAAATATAATTTTTTCTACGTTTTTTGATAATTATTTTAAAATTGATTCGTAGAACACAATACGAAAATCCAACTATTTTTAGTTTAAAATTCTACTACACATTTATCTGAAACTTTAATTATTTTTTTGAAAATACAAATATTTTGTTTAAGAGTAAATTTTTTCTGTTAAAATTTATCTGCTTGCCTTAAAAGTGAACTTTCTTGACAAAAATTAATTTTTTTGGTTGAAGATTAAGCTTTTCTGCCAAAAAACTAACTATTTTATTTTCAGAAAATGAATCTTCGTTAAACAATTAACTTTTGAGTTAAATGTTAAGATCTTCTGTTAACATTTCATTTTCTCAAATTATAATTTAACCTGAATATTCGTCTCTCAGTAAAATTAATGTTTTAAATAATATAATAATTCTATCTTCTGTTAAAAATGAAGAAATGTTAAAAAGTCATTCTTTTTTCGTTAGAATTTTTTTTTTGTAGAAATTCATTCTTTTATGTCAAAAATCACAATTTTTTGGTTAAAAATTAATCTATATTGGTTGAGGATTTAACTGTTTTTTATTTTTTTTTTAAATTCTACTTTTTTATGAAACTATTTTTTTATTTTGAATTTAAATATTTTTGGTAGAAGTATTTGCTATTCCATTTTTTATTGAACATTTGTTTTGGTTTGGCTTAAAATTAATCTCTTAATTTAAAAATGAAACTGTTTTGTATAAAATTCTATCTTTTTTTCTTTAAAATTCAACAATTGTGCTAGAAATTAGATTTTTGGTTGAAAATTAACTTTTTTGTGTAAAATTTATATTTTGTGTTAGAAATTCAAATATTTGTTCAATAATAAAACTATTTCGTGAAAATTATACTTCTTGGAAGGAAACTAAGCTATGTTGTAATAAATTAATTTTTGTATCGAAAAATTATATTATATTATATTATATTATATTTATTTAAGAGGCTTCCACGGATTTTAAGGCTTTCTAAGAGATTTTATGAGATTTTCAAATATTTCACATGATTTTTAAATATTTCAGTGGTTTTCAAAATTTTTGATTGGCAATTTTTTTATTTGGTCATCGTTTTTAGTAAGGAATTAATATTTTTGTTAAAAATGTATAATAACAGGTTGAAAATTAAACTATTTTGTTAAAAATTTTACTTTTTGGTTAAAAATTAATTTTCATGATGCAAATGAATATTTTCGGGATAAAAATTGAACTTTTTCGTAGAAAACTCGTGTTTCTTTTATGAAAGCTCATCGGTTTTGAAGAGGCTAAAAAAGATTTTCATAGATTTTAAGAAATTCCAAAACATTTTGATGAAGTTTAGATGATTTTAAAAAAAAATTACAAGAGATTTTAAAAAATTTTGTAAAATTTCAAAGGATTTTAAGATATTTCTAGTGAGCTTTGAAAAAATAAGTTAAATTAAATTTTAAAAGAATTTCTAATTGATTTTAAGGATTTTAGGGAATTCCAAAGAATCTCACTAGTACGAAGGATTTTAAAGATGTATTAGGATTTAGAGAAACAGATTTTGCGGGACATGCGCAAAATAATGTTTATATTAAAAATTTTATTTCTTGGTTAAAAATTTAATGAAACGGTTGGAAATTTGGATGTTCAGTAAAAATTATTCTTTTTAAAAGAAAATACGTCCTCTTGGTTGATAATTAATTTTTGTTGTTGTTGAAAATTTAACACTTTTTTGTTAAAGATTCATTATGACATTCAAGAGTTTTACAATTTGTTTAAAATTTTATATCTTTCTTGACGTCAAATTCTGCATCCAAATACAAAACAACTAAACTGCCGCGGTGCATACGATACTTTATCTGAAAAAGGTCCTTTCTCCCTTTTCCCTTTCCTTATCCTTTTTTCCCTTCTTCTTTTCCCCATTACTTTTTCTAATTACTTTTCCCCTTCCCTTTTCCCTTTAACTGTACCTTCTCCCCTTTCCCTTTTCCTTTCCGATTCCCTTGACCCATTTCATTTCCCCCCTTTCTTACTTTTTTTCTTTTTCCTCATCCTTTTCTCTTTTCCTATTTCTTTGCCCCTTTTTACCTCTCTTTGAATTTCCCCTATCCATATTTTTCCGCTTTTTTAATTTTCCCCTATTGTTTCTTACTTTTCTTTTTCTCTTTTTCTCTTTATTTTCCCCTTTTTTTTACTCTTCTCCTCTTTTCCTCTTTACTTATTCCTTATTTCCCCTTTTTTTCTATCCTTTTCTTTCTCTTTCAATAATGTTCACTTCACGTGCCGCTCGTCGCGGTAAAATAAATTGTTATTTAATTGCCGCTCTGTGGGCAGATAAATAGATCTTTTTCTGCCCTTTTCAGATAAATAATTTTATTTTAACATATATATACTTTAGGCGCGGGTGCTCGACGAAAAATCAACATGAATATTTGTAACGCTTACGTCATTATCTATTACTTGTCCGTTTCCAACATATTCATGTTATTACGGTTTTGCTTAACTTGTATAGCAGAAAGTTTTATCCAAAACCTGTATAACACCAAAAAAAAAACAACGTGTAAAAAAAGCAAAGAAAAAAGAAAAGAAAGAGGAAAAGGGGAAAGGGGAAAAGGGAAAGCGGAAAACGGAAAGGCAATAGGGAAAACAGGACAGTGGAAAAGGGAGAAAGGGTAAGGGGGAAAAAGGTGAAGAGGAAATTGGAAAGGTAATATGAGAAAAGAAAAATGTAAAATGGACAGAAGGGTAACAAGAAAAGAGAGAGAAGAGAAAAGGGAAAAAGCTAAATAAGAAAAAGAAAATGTGGAAAAAGAAATAGAAAAATGGTACAAGGCAAGAGAGAAAGGGGAAATGAATAAAGGTAAAGATAAAAGGAGAAATTAAAAGAAAAAATGGGGCAGAGAAAATAGAAAAAAACTAAAGGTGTAGAAGAAAAGAGGAAAAGAGTAAAATGAAAGATTAAAAGGAAAAAGAAGAAATGAAAAAATGAAAGAATGAGAATAAGGAGAGAGAAAAGGAGGAAAAGGAGAAATAAGAAAGAGAAAAGTGTAAGAGAAAAGAGGAAGATAGCAGGGAAAAATAGAAATGGAAAAGGGCAAGAGGTGAAGAGGACAGGGGAAAGAAGGAAAGAAAGATACTGGAAAAGAAAGAAGAGAGGAAAGGAGGAAAGAGGAAAGGATAAAAGGATAAAGGTAGAAAGGGGAGAGGTGATAGTTGCAAAGGAGAAATGAGAGAAGAAAAGGAGAGAGGGAAAGGGAAAAATTAAGAGAGAGATAGAAAGTTTTAACACCAAGATATGAATTTTCAAATTCAACTATTATGTTAAAAAATCATCTGTTCAGGCTTTAAAGTCAACAATTTTTAAAAAAATTCCACTTTTTAGCCTGTAAATTGAACCCTTAGACGTTTTTTTTAATTCAATATAATTTAAGTTATTCTAAAAAATAGTTTAATTTTAAAATATTATGAATTACAAAATTAGAAGGATTTCTGTCATTTCATTGATCAAAAGGAGGAAAGGTAAATGGGAAAAGAGTACAGGAAAAAGAGAAAGTTAAAATGGAAAGATGAAATGCTGAAATACAAAAAGGCCTGAAGTGAAATAAGAAGAGAGAAAAAAGGGGAAATGAGAATGTAGTAAAATTGAAAGGGCAAAATGAGAAAAGGTGAAAAAGGGAAAAGAAGAAATAAGAAAGGACAAAGCGGAAAGAGAAAGGGAAAAAGGGAAAGTTGATAGTTGAAAAGGAGAAATAGGTAATAGAAAGGGGGAAAATGTATAAACAGAGGAGTAAAGGAAAAAGGGGAAAAGTAAGAAAGAGAGAGACAGAAGGTTTCACGAACAAAACATGAATTTTGAAATTCAACTATTGTGTTAGAAAATCATCGTTTCAGGTAAAACAGTGAACTATTTTAAAAAAGGAATCGACTTTATAGCTTGTAAATTCAACTTGTAGGCCGTTTTTATTGAACTAAATTTATTTGAAGTAATTCTAAAGGATATATGAATTTTAAAATGTATCAGATTGAAAAACAAACAGAATTTCTGCCATTTTACCAATCTGAGCGGGAAAAGGGAAATGGGAAAAGGGTACAGGGAAAAGGGAGACAGGAAATTAAAAAGAAGAAATGACAAAAAGTCTAAAGGAAAAGAAAAGAGAGAAATGGGGAAATGAGAAAAGGGTAAGATTAAAAGGGGAAAAAGAAAATTGCGAGAAGCGGAAAAAGGAAAAAGGGGAAGAATAAATGGGAAAGGTAAAAGCGGAATGGGAAAGGGAAAAAGAGAAAGGGGAACGAGGAAAAGGGGGAAAACGAAAAGAGCAAAAGCGTATAGGTGATAGTTAAAAAAGGGAAGTTGGAAGGAGGAAGGAAGAAAGAGGATAAGTTAGAGGGGTGAAGAGGAGAGAAGAAAAGTAAGAGAGAGACAGAAAGTTTCAAACACAAAAATATAAATTTTCAAATTCAACCATTGTGTTGAAAAATCATCTTTTCAGGTTGTAAAGTCGAATATTTTCAAGACTTTATAGCTTATTATTTCAACTCGAAGGAGTTTTTTTATTAAATTCAATTCAATTGGAGTAATTCTAAAAGATATATGAATTTGAAATGTGAATAATTAAAAAAATAACAGAATTTTTGTCATTTTATCAATCGAAGGGGGGAAGGGAAATGGAAAAATTTTACAGGGGAAAAGGGTAAGCAGCGGAAATGGGGAAGGAAAAATTAAAAAAGGACTAAAGTGAAGGAAGGAAAGAGGAAAAGAGAAAAAGGGTAAGATTAAAAGAGAGAAAGAGAGAAAGGGGGCGAGGAAAACTGGGAAGGGAATGGCTAAAGGGAAAGGGGAAGAGAGAAAAGGGGAAAAAGTAATTCTAAAAGGTATATGAATTTTTAAATGTATTAAATTTAAAAAATAACAAAATTTCTGTCATATTATCAATCTAATACACTTTAAATTTAAATATTGCTTGGAATTGCCTGGCAAGCTTTCGTTGACAAAATTTTTCCGGGCGTTAGTAGAAGGGAAACAGACCAAGGTCTATCAAGTGTTTTTCTCAATTTCGATAGTTTGTTCTGTAAGATAAAATTTACTATTGCTTTCAACACGTACGCTACGCACATTGGAATATTGCGTCAATCTAATGAATTTTTCAGGTATATATAGCGGTGGGAATAATCCTCATTTATCAGTTGTCTTTCAAGATTTCTGTCAAGAAAACATGTTGAACCTTGTTGAAATTTCGCATTTTGCCTTTTTTGTTTTTATAAATTTGGTGGTAAGTTTGCTTTCTATAATACAAATCTTGAAAGGGGTTCGAAGGAGAATGGTGTAAAAGAAGGGGAATAATAGTGAATAAGGAAAACGGTGGTAAAGGATAAGACGAAAAGAAGGATAAGGAAGGGTTTGATTGAAAGGAGTGAAAGGATGGAAGGAGATGCATGAGCAGGAAGGTATGTGAAGATGATTCAGGAGTATGATTGTAAATAAAGATAGGTGTGGAAAGTAATGGTGGAAAGAAATGAAAATAGAAGTAATTGTGGGGAAATTGTTACATTTTATAATCTAAAAAAAAATGTTTGTATGATTTTGGAAATTGAAATTATATCATCAGTTGTTTCTAAATGAACATTATTATTTTCATTCAATCAAATTTCAGGCTTACAAAGAATAATTAGCTTATTGACTGTTTTTGTTATTAACTTTTGTCTACTGTCGCTTATTCCTAATTTTTTCTGAAGAAGTTGAATTTCAATAGCTCTAAGCTTGGTTTTTTTAAATTGAAAACGTTTTTGAACTTCATCTGTTATAGTTTATAGCTTTTCTTCTCGATGATGGAAAAATCCAAGCATTTCGTATAGCTTCGAAAAAGGTCTGTCCAGCCGTTGTATTATTTTCCTGTGAGGCGAGTGGACGAAAGGAAAGGGGATAAGTTGGTCGAGGACGGTAAGAAAAGAGGGAGGGAGCGGTAGAAAACGAAGGAAGGAGTGAAGAAGGATGGTGGAAAAGTAAGGGAAATGATGGAAAAGAGGAGTAAAGGAAAAGTGATAAAAGAAGTTACCAGGAAAGGAGGGGAAATGATAAATGGGGAGTGGAGAAAAGGGAAAGCGTAGTACAGTGTTTAAGGACGGAAAAGGAGTGGAATCATAAGAAATGATAAGAGAGGTGGAAAAGAATGACGAAAAAGGAAGGTAAAGGAAAAAAAGGAGCGCATGGTGGAAAAAGAGCGCGTGGTAGAAAACAAGGGCGTGGTGGGAAAGGACGCAAGAGGAAAGAAATATATGGTAGAAAATGAGGTAATGGGATAGAGGAGGCTAAAAAGTGATGAAAATTTACCTATTTGGTTGGAATATTTTTTCATTTTAATTTGATGTCATTGGTATAAAACAAATTTTTTTGTTTGCTCAAAAATTCGACTTTTCAGTTGAAAAATCATCTTTATTGGTTAAAAATGCATCATTAAAGGTAAACTGTTTTAAAAAAAAACATGACCTTTTGTCTCGAAAACTCAACTCTTTTGATAAAAATTCGTCTCTGTTGGTGGAAAATTAAGCTCTTTTAATTTTTCTAAAAAAAGGTTTAATCAAGAAAGATCAGGTCCAGAAAGTTGCATTCACATGAAAAAAATTAAAACTTCAAGCAAAAAAGAGAAATTCGCATAAAAAAGTTGAAGCATAAGCAGTTTTATTTGTTGAAAAAAGTTAAATCTTTAAAAAAAAGGCAAGTACAATATAAGATAAATAAATTGTCAACCCAGAACTTTTTGAACGAAAAAATGACTTTTTAAAAAAATAGTTTAATATTTTTGAAAATTATTATTATTTCAATGAAATAGTTGAATTTTTAACAAATTAATTGCATTTTTAGCAATATCGTTAAACATTTAATCAAAACGATAATAATTCTAAACGAAAAATATAATATTGAATATTTCGCCTGAGACAAGATATTTATTTTAAATAAAAAAAAAACATTAATCTAACCAAAAAGATGAATTCTCAGCAAAAAATGTAATTATTGATATTCCAACCAATAAAAATTATAATTTTTTACCATAAATTGTAGAATTCATTTAGGGGAAACAAGCATTTACCAAAATATTTAAACGCTTAACTAAAACAGAATAATTTTTTACAAAAAAAGGTACTATTTCTATTAGAACAGATACATTTTTACACCAAAGATAAATTTTCAACAAAAGACTTGAATTTTCAACCCAAAAATAGATTTTTTCATCTGAAATAGGCAGAAGGTGAACTTTATTGTACCAGAACGAGCGGCACATAAAGTGACAGCAATGAGGTACAAAAAGATTGTGGTGCACTAAACAGAGGAAAAGGAAAAGGGACCAGAAAAACATAAAGGGGCGAAAGGGACATGGAAAGGGAAAAGAAAACGGGAATGAAAACGGAAAAGGGGAAAAGAGGAAAAATAAATGAAAAAAAGGAATAAGGAAAGGGAAACAGGAAATATGAAAAGGGAAAGGACGAGGGTAAAGAAGAGTTGGAAACATGAAACATGGAACATGGAAGGAAATAAGGAGAAGGGGAAGAAGAAAGGGTGAAAGGAAGAGAGGAAAAAGAAAAGGTAGAATGAAAGGAAGAAGGAAAAGGGAAAAGCGACATGGAGAGGTGAAAAAAGAGAGAAAGGTAAACGGAAAGGGGAAAAGGAAAAGGCAAAGGAAAAAAGGAAAGGGGAAACAGAAACGGAAACGGAAAGAGTTTGAGGCAAAATTAAAAAAGAAAAATATAAAAAGGGGAAAAAGAAACAGGAAAAATAAAAGTGTAAAAAGAAAAAAACGGAAAGAATGAAAGTGCAAAAGGGGACAAGAAACGGGAAGAATGGAAGTTGAAAAGGAAAAAATAAAAGGGAAAAAGGAAAACTGACAAAAAAAAAATAAAAAAATCAAGGGAAAAAATAAAGAGAAAAAAAAAGAAAGAACAGGAAAAATAAAAGGAGAAAAGGGGAAAGGACAAAAAAAGTAAAGGGGAAAAGGGAACAAGTGAAACAAAAAGGGAAACGGGGGACAGGAAAACGGATAAAAGGAAATTAATAAAGGAAAAACAAAAGAGAAAAAGGGCAGGGGAAAGGGTAAAATTGGAAGGGGACGGGTAAGAGAGGAATTAAAGAGGAAAAAGGGGAAAAGAGAATAAGAAATAAGAAAAGGGTAAAAGGGGAGGGAGATTGGAAAGGAAAAAAGCAAATGCGAAAAGAAAAAGGGACAGGGAAAGTGGAAAAGAAAAGGGAAAAAGTAAAGTGGAAAATAGGAAAAGGAAGAATGAACGAACACAAGGCAAGCGCAAAGAAAAATTGGGCAATGGAAAGGTGAAAAAGAAAAAGGGAAAACAGGAGGGGAAAAGGAAACATGAAAAAGGAAAAACGTAAAGGCAGTGAGGGAAAAGGGGAAGGGGAAAAGAAAAACGATAGGGAAAGAGGAAATGGGAAGTGGGAAATGAAGAGGGAAGAAAGCGAAGCAAGGGAACCGAAAGAGGAAAAGTAAAAATAAAATATGGAAAAGAAAGGGAAAAAGGAAAAATAAAATATGGAAAAAAAAGAAAAAAAGAAAACAGAGAAGGGTCAAAGAGAAAAAACAAAAAGAAAAGGGAAAAAGAAAAAGGTAAAATGCAATATGGAAGGGCAAAGCATAAGGGTAAAAGAAAAGAAAATAGGGGAAAAGAAACAAGAAACGCGGAAAGCAAAGAGGAAGAATACCAGAAAAAGGGAAAGGAGAAAAAAATGTAAAAAGGAAAAGGCAAAAAAAAAAGAAAAAAAGGAAAGGGGAAACGGAAACGGAAAGGGTATAGAGAAAAAGAAAACCGAAAAAGAAAAGGGGAGAATGAAAGTGAAAATGGAAAACTTAAAAAAGGGAAAGGGTAAGTGTCAAGGAAAAAGTAAAGTCGTAAGAGGAAAATAAAGCGAAAGAGGGAAAAATGTAGAAAAGGAAAAATAAAAAGGGAAAGAGGAAAGGACAAGGAGAAGGTAAGAGGAAGCAATAAAAACAAGGGGAACAGAAAGGTAAAAGAGTGTCAAGGAAAGGTAGAAAAGGGAACACAAAAGAGGAAATAAAGAAGGGCAGGGGACAGGGAAAAATTGGAAGCTGGAGGGGGAAAAGTAAAGGGAAAAACAATAGTGTAAAGAGGAAAAGAGAAGAAGAAATAAAGAAATGGAAAGTGGGACAGGAAAATTGGAGAAAAAGTGGGGAAAAGATAAGTGGAAAAGGAAAAGGGAAAAATTAAAGGGCACAAGAAAAGCGGAAATAGGAAATGAGAAAATAGGAAGGTTAAAAAGAAAAGAGGAAAACAAAAAGATATGGGAAAGGAGAAAAAAGCCTATTTCAGATGAAGCAATGTTACTGCAAAAATATAAATTGCAGACTCTTTTTCAAATTCCTAAAGAATTCTTGATAAAATGGTTTAATTAACAGTGCTTTGATTTTTGAATGTTCAATGTTTAATTTTCAAATTGACTTTTTTATGTTATTCGGGGGCTTCAGTCGAATATACTGAAAAAAGGCTTACACTTTTTTAATATTAATTTTTTATATTTAAAAAATCGCATATCTTCATTTTTTTACAGAATTAAAAGTTGTCATATCTGCTGGATCACCAAATACTTAGACTTTCCCGTATACTGATCAACAGATCTATGTAAAGCATAATCCTCAGTTTGGAAGATCAGATCATTTTGAGCTTGCACAAATCAACCATGAAATCACTTATTGAGATCAAAAAAACTAATTTAACTGAAGATACTTCGATTTTCAAAGAGGCGTAGGATTTTTTTGTGACTGCGATAACGGATTCTCAAGGGGTTATGAACATTGCAAAAATTGAAAATGTAGCAGCACATAATTTTCTAGAATGTAAGTATTTCAGCAGCTTAAAAGAGGGCCTAATTTTGGCTCAATCTTTACATCTTCCAAAAATTCTCATAGAATCCGTTTGAATCTTTCCAGATAATATGCTAAAAAGTTTGATTTATGTCAAGATATTTTTAAAAAACCCTGCAATGCATTTTTAAGACTTATGTTATATCAGATAGCCTTCCGTATCTGAGTAAGAGCTTGCTTTTGAAATTCGTTGGAATATATTGTCCTTCAGGGTGTATTAAAGAATGTCTTCTGAAGCAATTGCAATGAATTATTTTTAATATGTTATTTTTTTTGCAAAATTCAACTAGAATGATATCAGAAAGTTTAAAAGGTATCTGTGCATTCAGACATTTTTTGAATGTATTGCTAGCATACGTATTTTGTTAATATTAATGATGCCAGATAGCATTGATAATAAAGTATTGGTTGGTTTACATCTATCACTTGTGGATTACAGTACGTTTTCTTATGTCATTTTTCATTATTGTTTATCTTTGTTAAAGTATTTTTTTGGATTTTCACCTTAATTGGAATTTACAAAAAATAGTAGCCTCAGGTCAAAAAAATTTGGTCTTGAGTTTGCCTTGGAATTCTTGAATGCCTTCAAGACCATGATGTCTGGTTCCGTCTCACAAGCTAGACATTGATGACACACAGACTTGTCTTACATTTATGGCTGTAGCTGTGCCAAGACAAGACCAGGTGGACTTGTCTTGGGACACGGAAGGAT
>JAUELO010457209.1:0-12721 GCA_032357855.1 Amphibolips quercusostensackenii | reverse complement strand
AGATTTCTAATATTTTGCGAAGATTTCTCATAGATTTCAAAGATAGCACTAAGATTTTAATAATTTTCTAAAGATTTCAAAAAGATTTTACAAAGATTTGAATGATTTTACAAAGATTGCAAAGATTTTACAAGGATTTCAAAGATTTCACAAAGATTTCTAATATTTTGCGAAGATTTCTCATAGATTTCAAAGATAGCACTAAGATTTTAATAATTTTCTAAAGATTTTCTAAAGATTTTGAAGATTTCACAAAGTTTTCGGATAGATTAAAAAGGTTTCACAAAAACTTCAATGATTTCAATAACTTCACAAATATAACGAAAATTAAAAAAATATTACAAATATTTCGAATAGAATTTCGAAGATTTCACAAAGATTTAAACCGTCTTCCAAAGATTAAAAAAATTTCGCAAGCTCACGCACAAAAACTTAAATAATTTCCCAAAGATTTCACCAAGATTTCAATACTTTCACAAATATTATTATATATTAAATTAATATTTTTAATATTTTGCAGAGATTTTTTAAGATTTCAGAAAGATTTCACAAAGATTTGAATGATTTTACAAAGATTTGAAAAATTTTACAATGATTTCAAAGATTTCACAAAGATTTCCAATATTTTGCAAAGATTTTCCATAGATTTCAAAGATAGCACTTAGATTTTAATAATTTGCTAAAGATTTCGTGAAGATTTTAAAGATTTCACAAAGATTTCGGATAGATTAAAAAGATTCCACGAAAACTTCAATGGTTTCAATAACTTTACAAATATTACGAAATATTAAAGAAATATTTCAATTATTTTGAATGAATTTCCAAAGATTTTACAAAAATTCATACAGTCTTCCAAGGATTAAAAAATTTCGCAAGCTTACACAAACATTTCGAATAGATAAAAAAAAAACTTCAATTATTTCACAAAGATTTCCGAGAGATTAAAAAAAATTGCACAGAAATTTCAATGATTTCCCAAGTATTTTACAAAGATTTCAATACTTTTACAAATATTATCAGATATTTAAAACATATTTTAAGTGTTTTGTAGAGATTTTTTAAGATTTCAGAAAGATTTTACAAAGATTTCACAAGTATTTTAAAGATTTCACTTAAGATTTCCTATATTTTGCAAAGATTTCCTATAGATTTTAAAGATAGCATTAAGATTTCAATAATTTGCTAAAGATTTCATAAAGAATTTAAAAATTTCACGAAGATTTAGGATAAATTAAAAAGATTTTACAAACATTTTAAAGATTTAAAAAAGATTACAAAGATTTTTAGATAGATTTAAAAGATTTCAAGAATACTTCAATTATATCATATCATATCATATTAAAAAACTAAAAACATTTTTGGATTCTTCGCCGCAATATCTCGGTGTGGATTTTCAATTTTTTTGTTCGAACAATTTGGCAAACAATTAGAAAATTGTTTATAGTTTTGCAATTGTTATAAACAAACTAAGCGTAGAATCGAAAAAAAATAATACCATTGCATTCGACTTGCAAATACCTCCGTGTGTTTTTTTTGTTTTCTTTTTATCCATTTGTTAAACAATTAGCGCATATGTTGTTCAGTGTACATTTACTGTGTGCCTGTAGATATGGTTTTCAAAGTTTTGTAATTAATTTTTTAAAAACTGATCCATATCGAAGACGAATCCAAAGATGTTTTAAGTCTTTTAATGTTACTATTAGTTTTTTTAAAAATTAATTTCAAAGCTTTGAAAGCCATATCTACAGGCACACAGTACATGTGCGCTGAAGCAACAAATGCGCTAATTATTAAACAAATATTTCAAAAATCAAGAAAACCACTTCGAGCTTTTTTGCAAGTCGAATGCAATGGTATTGTTCATTTTTTGATTCGACGCTTAGTTTGTTTATAACAATTGCATATCTATAAACAATTGTCTAATTGTTTACCAAATTGTTTAAACAAAATAAATCCACACCGTAATGTTGTAAAAATTTTAGTAAGACTTGAATATTGCCAATAATGCCACAAATGTTAAAAAAAATTAATAAAATATTACGAAAGATATAAAAAAGATTTCACAAAAATTTCAATGATTTCCTACAAATTTTTAAAGATTTGACAAATATCTCGCAAAGATTTCGGATAGATTAAAAAATTTTCATTACTACTTTAATGAATTCACTAATTTTTTAAATATTACTAAATATTCAAAACATGTCAGAAAGATTTAAAAAAGAAGTCAGTGACTTTCTAAGGATTTCAAAGATTTCAATTATTTCACGAAAATTTCCAACAGATTTTAAAAATATTTCAAGTATTTCGAAAAGATTTCTAAATATGTAACAAAGATTTAATTGATTTCTCAAAGAGTTCAAAGATTTTACAAAGATTTCAAATATTTTGCAAAGATTTTAAATAGGTTTTAAAGATTGCACGAAGATAATAATAATTTTCCAAAGATTTCATAAAGATTTCAAAAATATTAGAAAAACTTCAATGATTTTTCAAAGATTTGACAAATTTCTCAAATATTACGAAATATTTTAAAATTATTTCAAATATTTCACAAATACTTCAATTATTTTGCAAAGATTTCCAACAGATTTTAAAGAGCGCACAAAGATTCAAAAGATTTCTTAAAGATTTCAATAATTTCACGAATATTATCAGATATTCCAAAAATATTATAAATATTTCGCAAAGATTTTTAAAGATTTCAGAAAGATTTTACAACGATTTTAATGATTTTTTAAAGATTTTACAAATATTTCAATTATTTCGCAACAATTCTAGATAGATTTCAAAGATCATGCAAAGATCGCAATGATTTTTTCAAGATTTCGAAAATTTCACAAAGATTTCAAATATTTTGCAAAGATTTCGAGTAGATTAAAAAGATTTCACAAATTCTTTAATTATTTCACAAAGAGTTCAGGTAGATTTTTGAAAAAATTCTAACGATCGGATGAATTTAATTATTTTTTTTCATAAGGGGGGAAATCAATGCCTTGTCCCTCCGTGGTGGATTTCTGGAGGGGGACATTGCCTTTTGTGCCCCCTACATTGAAAAAAGGTTGGCGCTGAAGCCACACAGGCAATCGTACGACAGCCACCCATAACTTTATTGCAACGGCTTCACTACTTCTAGGGGGGCTGCTGTACCAAAATTCGAGAAGTCTAGTGTCCACACACGTAGTACGGCTTCTGCCCCATACCTGAGACAGCAATTGCACGTGCAGAAAGAAGTAGAAGATATAATTTCAAGTTGAAATTCTCGTACCACGTTTAAGTTTATTACATGAAATTAATGATTCTTTAAATATCAGTTCACTTTATTTCGCATTAAAACCAAAATTTTCATAAAATAAGAATTTGAATAAATTTGATCGATAATATGTTATTAAGAAATCCAAGGAATCCATGGAAAACAGGGAATTCACGAAATTAGCAAAATTTATAGAATTAAAGAAATTCATTAAATTCGAAGAAATCAGTGAATTCGTGGAATTCAAGGAATTAATCTAAATTAATGAATTCATGAAATTCAAGAAATTCACGGAATTCATAAAATTGACGGAATTACTGGCATTCACGGAATTTTAGTCATTCATGGAAATCAAGAAATTTATGGCATTTATGGAATTTAAGGAATTTGAGGAATTCATGGAATTTAAGGAATTTAAGGAATGCAGCAAATTCAATGAATTCACGGAATTCGAGGAAATCACAGAATTTAGGGAATTCACGAAATTCATGGAGTAAAGACACTCTCGGAATTCATGGAATTCAAGAAAGTAACAAAATTCAAGATATTCACAGAATTCATAAAATTCCAGGGATTTATAGTGTTCTTTCAAAACCTGGAATCTAAATAATTCGTTAAATTTCGCGAATTCCATGAATTCTGCGAATTTCGTGAATTCTATCAATTCCGCGAATTTCCTGACTTTCCTGAATTCCTTTAATTCTTTAAATTCCATAAATTTGTCATATTTATGATTTCCGCGAATCTCTTGAATTCTTTGAATTTCCGGAATTCCTCGAATTCCGTAAATTCCTTTAATTCCGTGAATTCCTTGAATTTAAAGAATTCCCTGAATTCCGTAAATTCCTTTTATTCTGCGAATTCCATGAATTTCTAGAATTACGTGAATCCCGTGAATTTCTCTAACTCCGTGTAGTCCTTGAATTCTGTGAATTTCTTGAATTCCGTGAATTCCTTACATTCCATGAATTTCTTGAATTCTGTGAATATCTTGAATTCCGTGAATTCTTTTAATTCCGATTATTGCTTGAAATCGGCAAATTCCTTAATATCCGTGAATCCTCTGACTTCTGTGAGTTCGTGGACTTTCGTTAATTCCTTAAATTCCGTGAATTAATTGAATGGTGTGAATCCATTGAATTCTTTGAATTCCATGAACTCACTGAATTACAAGAATTTATTAAATTCTATGAGTTTCTTAAATTCCACTAATTTTACAAATTTCGTGAATTCCGCAACTTCCATGAATTTTACGAATTCCGTGAATTCGAAAAATCCCGTATATTATCAAAAATTCCAAAAATTCCGTGAATTCCAAGAATTTCGTGAATTCACAGAATCCCGTGTGTTGCGTAAATTTTCCAGAATTCCATGAATTTCAAAAAATTCTGTGGATTCACAGAAATCTGTTAATCCCATGAATTCAAAGAATTCCGTGAATTTCTAAGAACTATGCAAATTTTAAGAATTTCGTGAGTTTTCAGAATTCCGTGAATAAATAGAATTCCGTCAATTCTAGGAATACCGTTAGATAAAAGTAATTCTTAAATTTAATAAATTTGTTGAGTTGCATGAATTCCTGAAAATCCTTGAATTTACAAAACTCATTAAATTCATTAAATTCATAGAATTCATGGAATTCCCTAAATTACGTAAATGCCTTGGATTTCGCCCACGCCTTAAATTCATTAAATACTGCGAATTCATTGAATTCTATTAAATTCGTGCATTCCTAGAATTCCTTAAATTACGTAAATGCCTTGAATTTAACCCACGCCTTAAATTCATTTGATACAATAAATGCATAGAATTCTATGAAATCGGTGAATTCCTTGAATTCCGCAAATGCCTTAAATGCATAGAATTTCCCGGAATTCTATGAATTCCACGAATTGTGAAAATTCTGTTAATTATTAAATTCCGTAAATTCAACGAATTTCAAGAATTTATTTAATCCCTTTAATTCATTGAATTCCGTGAATTCAACGAATTATGTAAGTTTCTTGGCTTCCGTTCATTCCTGGAATTCCGTGAATTAAGGCAATGGCGTGAATCCATTGAATTCTGTAAATTCATTACATTCTGTAAATTCATTAAATTCTGTAAATTCATTAAATTCTGTGAATTTATTTAATTCACTGGATTCATTGGATTTCCTGAATTCATTGAATTTTCTGAATTCATTGAATTTACTGAATTCATTAAATTTCCTGAATTCATTGAATTTCTCGAATTCATTGAATTCCCTGAATTTATTGAATTCCCTGAATTTCTTGAATTCCCTGAATTCATAAAATTCCCTGAATTCATTGAATTTCCCGAATTTATTAAATTCGGTGAATTCCGTTCATTCATTGAACTCTGTAAGTTCCTTTGCTTCTGTTAATTCCTTGAATTCCGTCAATTTATTGAATTCCTTGAATTCATTGAATTCATTGAATTCCTTAAATTGATTGAATTCCTCAAATTTGTTCAAATTCCTTGAATTTCATTAAATCCAAGAAATGACTTAGATTTCATTAATTCAGTGAAATCCGTGAATTCTATAAATCCCGTAAATTCCACCAATTCCGTGAATTCTATGTATTCTGTGAATTCCATTGATTCCATGAATTCCATAAATTGATAATATTCTGTGAATTAATTAAATTCTATGAATTGATTAAATTCTATGAATTTATTTAATTCCATAAACTAATTGAATTCCTAAAATTTCGTAAATTACTTAAATTTGTGAATTACTTAAATTCCGTGAATTTCTTGAATTCCATGAAAACATTGAATTCCTCTGTTGCACTCGCACACTCAGACTATGCAGCAGCATAGCATTAGTCCCGTAAAGCGAGAGCGCTGTTACACTTTTCTTTTGGCGCTGGCGTTGCGCGGTCGTGGGGTAGCAGCTGTACCAAACTGAGAGTACGTCTACACTAAATCGAAGTACAAAGTTAACGTCACGTTTCGTACAGCGTCTGTACCTGTCGGTACGGCTGCTGGGCCACGCTTTTTTCAGCGTAGGTCTTCGCCGTCTCCGTGTACCAGTAAAATCTATAAGGTCACTAAAATGAAGGATGTAAAAGGATTTGAATAATCTATTTTTAAATTATGTTTTTTTTTCAAAATTACGTTTTGTCTAATGAAACAAGCGATTATTTCATAGGATTGGTATCTAAATTATTTAATTTAGTTTTAAAACTACCTTCTAGGTCTATAAAACTGTTTTATACAAGACCAAAGCCTCATAATTATTTTAAGATGCCCATATATCACGTTTATCTTACATACGCATCGCAGAATATAAAATTTTTATATGCGCCTTTTATGCCGTAAATATAGCAATAAAGACATGATAGAGATAATAATTCCAGAAAATGTACTATAAACATATAGAAAGACATATATCAAATGAAATTTCAATTTGGAAATGGTTTGAAAACGCGACTTTTAGCTAGCTGCTGGCGCACTGTGCATTTTTCGTATTTAAAGAAACCACCCCTTTATATTTGGAGATAACACAAGCCAGTCAAGTCTAATCTTAATTACCACATTTTCAGTATTTGAACAAAAACATCCGTTTATAGTTGGTCATATCCAAACTCGGAAAAGTTTGCCTCTTAATTATATATGTCTGCATTAATGGTATAAAAAAACACTTGTTTATATTTGTCTATACCCTAAATAGGTGAAGTCTGCAGCGCAATCATATTTGACCCCATTTCTAAGATCTAAAAAAGAACCACCTGTGTAAGAGTTAGTTATTTATTTACACTTTAATTATTTCATCGATACAAAATACATAGGACATCTTTACACGACGAAGGATACAACGGAAGGGAGCTCATACGTCGTTTTACAGAAGGAGATTCGAGATAGTGGCGCCAATATCAATAAAATTCAAATCTACACTTATAAAACCTATAATTTCGACTGCCTGACTGCAGTTTGACCCTAAACTAATTGAATGTAACACTAAAGTACTCGGAGTATAAATTGAAAATCCACGAAAGCAGATAGTTGTGCCAGGGTTTCATACTGCATGTTTTCCATGTCCCTACATACGCTTTTTGCGTTAACTAGAAGTTTTTAATATCTTTAAGAACATATCTATCTGCTCGGACACAGGATCGATTACTTAACCTCTTTGGTTCACTCCAAATAATAACCTGCTAGGGCTTACCGCTACAGTGCTAAGAACGGTATTGTTTAGAGCAAACTCCACATCAGTTAACAATTTGCACCAATGAGCGAATTTCCTCAAGGGTTGTTACCCTGAATCTGATAGGATCCATCGTGTCACTCAGTTTTCTTTTTTTACACGTGTCGCTATAACAAATTATGTAGCACGCACAATTTTTTTCACGTGTCACTACATTAAAATATGTGTCATTCTCAATGACAAAGTTTTTTCCATAAAAAAATATCACTGCGGAAAAAAAACGTAGCATGCGACAAAAGAATGCTTCGCTCAGAAGCTTTCTTCTCCGAAGGACAGGGCAACAAAACAGAAGGATGTCTCCACATTCACAGGTCAGGTGACAAGTCAGCTATTTTCACTTTCGAACACTTCACTTACAGCGCTACACTACGTTACAACGCCACACTGTGTTCTTTTTTGTGAACTGAATTGGCTCAGCTATTTCCACTTTCAAACACTTCACTTACAACGCCACACTCCGTAACAGCGCCACATTGCGTTCTTTTTTGAGAACTAAATTGGCGTTTTAGGTTCCGCCATTTGATATAATTCAAAGCGTCAAAAATTCTGACATTCACACTGCAATTCACAGAAAAATAACGATTCCGCACTTGAAATTGACACTCGTACACTTCGCGTATCCGATACTAAAGTTCAGAGGAAAACTGAAGTCTCTTTGATACACGGAAGACTCGGAAGCACGGAAATAATAAGCACGATTGAACACGAGAGGCCCGCGGCGGAGCAAGCGTCACTTTTCTTAGTTTTTACCATCACAAATTTTACTTTTTAATGTCTTTGCATTTTCTCGGTCCACAGCAGGCACTTGAGATTTTAATCCCTCTTCTCAAGATTGTAAGAGTTAGTTTTTTTTTACACTTTATATAATACATTGATACAAAATATAAAGGACATCTTTACATGACGAAGGATACAAAGCAACTGAGCTCTTACGTCGTTTTACAGAAGAAGCTTCGAGATAGTGGCGCCAATATCGCTAAAATTCAAATCTATACTTATAAAACCTACACCTTCTTATATTTTTCTATAACCCTACTAAGCAAAATCAAAAAAATATACCTCTCAATTATATTAGACCCTATTTCCAGTATTTAAAGAAAAAACACGTTTACTTTTGTCCATAGCCCTTATCACATGGAAAAAATTCGTCCTATAAAAAGTGTAGAATTAGACCAGGTGTCTTGGACGGGTACTAAAATGTTGGAGATCTTGCATGACTTTTAATAAAAGATTTCAAACTTTTCAATACTAAATGGAAACGAGTCTTGTAATTCTCGATAATAGTCTAAGAAAAAGAGTTCTGTATTTACTATACAAAAATTAAGTAAGAAGCCAAATTCAGTCCACGATGAAATTTAGAAAAGTTGTGAATATTTTTAATTTGGTTCGAAAGAATTTGTATGCGAAATGAAGATGGCTGCAACCTGCAACATTAGACTTGTCACTTAACGCAAAAACCGGCAGTGAAGAAGATTCTTTGATTCGAAGAAATTTGCTCTGAATTAAAAAAAATATATATTTATCGGCAAATCCTATAAAAAATTATTTACAATACAAGCCGAATAAAATCCAAAAACGTTTATTATATCGTGAATTTTTAAGAGTAAAAAAAAGACAAAATAAATGTGATATCTTCTTTTATACCTAAGAAAATGGATTTCTAGGATCCAATTTATTTAAATAAAAAATGAATTTTCAACAAAAGAATTACTTTTTAACAAAAAATATGAATTTTTAGAAAATGTGGAACTTTTGACTTAAAATAGAATTTTTTACCAAGAAAAGTTATTTTCTGTCAAATATTTTAATATTTAAAAAAATATTCGACTTTAAAAGTTTTCAATTTAAACAGTAACAAAAACACAAAAATAAATGCAATATCTTCTTTTATAACTAACAAACTTGACTTTTTGGGCTCTAATTACAATTCATTTCTCATGTATATTTCATGTTACTTCAGACAAAAATCAGGGTGACGACTTAGCGGACAATTCCAGTTTCCTGGTCACTTCCCGGTATTTCCCGGTCAATTTGATCAATTTTCTTGGTTAAATAAAAGTGAAAATTTCATATTTGCCGCAAAACTTAAACATTTATTTCAATTTATCACGTTTATTCTAATCATTCTTTAAGACAACAAGCAAAAAATTTAAACGTATCCGAATTTTTAAACAATTACTTGAATTTTTTACTAAGAAAAATAAATTGTCAACAAAAATAAAAAAGGTAAATTTATTGTTACAAAAATTAGCTAGAATAGTTTAATTTCAAGCCAAAAAGATACATTTCTAACTAAAATGATGAATATTTAACTGAAATGCTAGAATTTTTAACCAGAAAGATGAATTTTCAAACAAGAAGATTAAATTTCTACTAAAAGTTATAATAAAAAAACATCAATTCTTAACGAAATTATTGAATATTCAATAACAGAAGACAAATTTTTAATAAACAACAAGATAAAATCTCTACCAAAAATTATATTTAAAAAAAACATCAATTTTTAACGAAATGGTTGAATATTCAATATTATGTAAACGAAATCATTGAACTATAGACCAAAAAGATTAGTATTCAACCAAAAAGATTGATTTCTACCAAAAAAGACGAATTTTCAACTAAAAAAGATTATTTTTCAACAGAAAATAGACTAATTAAATTTTGAGTCAAAAATAAATGTTCAACAAAAGAAATGAGTTTTTAATTAATGTTATGGAATGTTGAAACTGGTATAATAGTTCTATTTCCAGTTTAAAAAAAATATAATTTTCAAACCAAAAAGGAAACAAATTTTCAACAAAACATGTAGCTAAACTTTCGGAAAAAGTCCCTTTTCATCTAAAGAAAAAAATTTTTTAATCAAAAGCTCATATTTTCACCCAAGAAATGCATTTTTTATCAAAATCATGAATTTTTAACCAAAATTATAATTTTTAACAAAAGATTTCAAATTTTAACTAATTCATTGTATTTCCAACATAAAAGAGGAATTTCAAACTAAAATAATAAATATTTAACTGGAATACTTGACTTTTTAGCCAGCAAGAAGAATTTTTAGACAAAAAGATTACTAGAATAGTTGAATTTCAAACCTGAGAGATTATTTTTCAACTAAGATGATAAACATTTAAATGAAACAATTTAATTTTCAACCAAAAACATAAATTGTCAACTAAGAAGATTGATTGCTACCAAAAAAGACACATTTTCAAATAAAAAATAGTTTTGAATGATAAAAGAGTCAAAATGAAACCTTGAAATAATTTTCAACGTAAGCTCTTAACATTTAAGCAAGAAATTTTATTTTCAGCCTAACAGATAAATTTTTAACTAAAATGATAAATATTTAACTGGAATACTTGAATTTTTAACCAAGAATAATTATTTTTAGACAAAAAGATTATCTTTCAGATAAGAACATAATTTTCTATGAAAAAATCGACTTTTTAAGAAAATGCGTGTATTTTGAACAATATAGTTGAATTTTCTATTAAAAATACCAATTTTCATTCAAATTTTTGAATTTTGAACTAGGAAAGATCGATTTCAACTGAAAATGGAACAGATGAATTTTCAGTTGAAGAAAGTAATTTTCGACCAAACTGATGAATTTTTAACTAAAATGATGAATCTTTAACTGGGATGGTTCAAATTTTTATGAAAAAAAGCAATTTTTAAACACAAAGATCAATTTTCTATAAAAAGGCGAGTTTTCCACAACGTAAATAAATTTTGAAACAAAAAGTTGCAGTTTTTAGTAAAGAATGTTAATTTTCAGCGAAATAGTAGTGATTTCATTTAAAAAGGATAAATTTTTTAATTAAGATTAAACAGAAATCTGTTTTATTATGAAAAAGTATTTCATGCCGGAAAAGCATGAAAAAAGATTTGCAATTAAAAATAGACTTCCAAACTATCGTACTCTACGGCTCATTAGAGACAAAAATAACAATTGAAAAAAGAGGAAGAAAATACATTTTCAAACAGAAATAGAATAGTTCAATGTTCTCTTAAAAATCTTATACTTAAAAAAAAAGAAGTATTTTCAGCAAAATAGTTAAATTTTTATCTGGAATAGTTAGATTTTTAGACAAAAAAATTGATTTTTAACAAATTATTAGTAACATTTTCAACCAGAGATAAATTTTCAATAAAAATGATGAATGTTTAATAAAAAATTGATTTTTAATAAACGAGTTTATTTTTAAACCAAGTAGTTGAATTTTTAAATAAGTAAATGAATCCGTAACCTAATAAATACACTTATATACCCTATGACTGTAGATAAAAGTAGAAATCACTTTTCCAAATTGACGAAAATTATTTAAATAATAAAAACTTGAATTTTACCGCGATCAGAAGTAAATGCTGGATCTTTAATTGAATTTCTGGTCAATAAAATTCCCGTTCAATTTCCAATCAATTTGCCACCCTTAAAATATTTATCTTACTCATATTATCAATCTTTCAGCACTAATAAAACTGACAAAAAGTAAATGTGAACTGAACTTTCGCCATGAATATACATTAATAAATTTAAAGTTAATTTACATAAAATTACATATTTTAAACAATAAAAATAATCAAATTAAAATAGTTATAATATAACATTTGAATGAAACATGTCAAAAAAAATTCGACGAAAATTTCATTTTCTTACTTCAGTAAGAAAATGAAATATCACTTAAGGCACCACCAATTTTTGGCATGGCACTGGTCGTTTCTCACAAGCGGTGCAAAATTTGCTGGTTAGGACTATTTTGACTGATATATCGGACGTGCGATATCGTGCATTAGAGAATTGCGTTATATGTAGTAGTGTTAAGTTAGGTTATAGAATTAGATTTGTGTGCGTATGAAATAAGTGGAGAATACGTTTCTCGCATGTTAACTGAGTGACCCTGTGATATAAAAAAAAGGCTACAAACCTGATGGTATTCTGCTTCGCATTACGACTTTTTTTATGTGCTTTAGAACCCTTCATATTTCCCAGACTGTTTTGGAAATTATATTCGCTGCCTCTTCACTTTTTCCCAGACTGTCTTAGACATTTTAGAGTCTCCAAATTGCTTTTGCTTTATCAGAAATTTATAGACAGACCAGGACTTTATGTGGTTATTTCTTGTATTTAGTATTGAAATATCTTGTAAATATTCAAAGAGGGAGGCTTTCAATTCTTATAACATTTTGGTACCGTCCAAGATTCCTAGACTCAGTTCACGCGTGTCGCTATCTGTGACTGATCGAGCATAATATTT
>JAUELO010457202.1:0-12721 GCA_032357855.1 Amphibolips quercusostensackenii | reverse complement strand
TTTCTTCTGAACAAGACAACTTTTCAACAACGTACATGAATCTCAAACTAAAAAAGATAAATTTTAAACCAAAAATAGAATAGTTAAATTTTCGATTGGAAAAATAATCTTTCAAAAAAAAATGAATTTTCAAAAAAAGAAATTTTAAATCAAAATGATAAATATTTAATATTAAAATAAATTATAAACCCAAAGGGTGAATTTTCTACAAGAAAAATTTCACAAAAAAAAAGAATTTGCAACAAAATTGTTTAATTTTCGACCAAAGACGTGGATTTTTAACTAAAATAATGAAAATTCAAACAAAAAAAAAAACAGTTTTCAACTAAACAATGAAATTTTTTATAACCAAGTTTAATTTTCCACTAAAAATACAATAGTTAAGTTTTTAATTAGAAAAATTATCTTTCAAACAAAAATAACGAGTTTTCAACCAAAGAAATTAATTTTGACTTAAAATGATGAATATTCAACAGAAAAATGATTTTCGACGCAAAAGATGATTTTCTACAAAAAAATACAAATTTTCAACAAAATACATAAATCTTCAGCTCAAAATAATACATTTTCAACCACAAAAAAAAATTTTTTGTTAGAAAAATAAATTTATAAAAAAAAACAACATATTTTTAACAACAAAAAATGTATTTTTAATTAAAATTATAAATATTTAATAAAAAATAAATGTTCAACCCAAAAGATGAAATTTCCACCAACAAATACAAGTTTTCAACAAAACACGTGAATCTTGAACTAAAAAAAGGAAAAATTTCCAACAGCAAAAAAAAATAATTTTTATTCAAATAAATTAATTTTTAATTGAAATGATAAATATTTTTAAACAAAGTTTTCAATGCAAAAGATGAATTTTCTACCAAAAAATACAAATTTTTAACAAAATACATAAATCTTCAACTAAAAAATATAAATTTACAACCAAAAATAAAACAAATAATTTTGTAGTCAGAAAAATAAGTTTTTAATAAAAAAGCTAATTTTCGAAAAATAGTTCATTTTTTCGAGAAAAAAAATAATAACTAAAATGATAAATATTTTAAAAAAAATTAGTTTTGAACTAAAAAATAGAATAACAAAAAAAATCATTTTTGACGCAAAAGATGAATTGTCTACCAGAAAATACAAATTTTCAACAAAATACATGAGTCTTCGAATAAATAATATGAATTTTCAACCAAAAATACAATACTTAAATTTTTAGTTAAGAAAAAAATTTTCGGTTAGATAAATTAATTAGCAACAAAAAAAATGAATTTCCAATCAAAGAAATGAATTTTTAACGAAAATAATGAATATTCAAAGAAAAAAATTAGTTGTCAACTAAAAAATGGAATAACTAACAAAAACAAACATTTTCAACAAAATACACGAATCTTAAACTAAAAAAGATAAATTTTTGACCAAAAATACAATAGTTAAATTTTTAGTTATTAAAATAAATGTTCAAACAAAAATAACGGAATTTCAACAAAATACACGAATCTTCAAGTGAAAAATATCAATTTTCAACAACAAAAAAAAACGAATTTTCAGCAACAACAAAAAATAAATTTTAAACAAAATAGTTTAACTTCCAATCAAAGAAATTATTTTCAACTAAAATAATGAATATTAAAAAAAAATGAAATTTCAACGCAAAAGATGAATTCTCTACCAAAAATACAAATTTTCAAGAAAATACATGAATCTTCAACTGAAAAAGATAATTTTCACCAAAAAATAGAACAGTTACATTTTCGGTTAAAAAAATAAATTAAAAAAAAAATTTGCAACCAAAAACATGAATTTTTAATTAAAATTATGAAAATTCAATAAAAAATAAATGGTCGATCCAAATAATAAATTTTCAACCAAAAAAAAAATGAATTCTGAACAAAATAGTTTAATTTTCAATGAAAAAAATTATTTTTGAGTGAAATGATAAATATTTATAAAAAATGAACTCTTAACGCAAAAGAAGAATTTTCTACCAAAAAATTCAAGTTTATAACAAAATACATGAATCATCAACTAAAAAATATAAATTTTCAAACAAAAAAAAAAAACAATGAAATTTGTAGATAGAAAAATAAACAAAACCAAAATAAAAAACAAATTTTTAATGAAATAGTTTAATTTTCAACCAAGAAAATAAATTTGTAACAAAAATAATGAAAATTCAAACAGAAAAATTAGGTGCCAAATAAAAAGTGGAATTTTCTTCTGAGAAAGATAAAATTTCAAAAAAATACATGAATCTTCAACTAAAAAATATAAATTTTCAACTAAAAATAAAACAATTAAATTCAGAGTTAGAAAAATAAGTTTTCAACAAAAAAAAAACGAATTTTTAATAAAAGAGTTTAATTCTCAAACAAAGAAAAAAATTTTCGGTTAGATGAATAAATTCTCAACAAAAAAAACAAACAAATTTTCAACCATAAATGTATTTTCAACTGAAATAATGAATATTCAAAGAAAATTTGTTGTCAACTAAAAAATAGAATAAATATAGAAGATACATTTTTAACAAAATACACAAATTTTCAGAAAAAAACTATGAATTTTCAACTAAAAATAGAATAGTTGAATTTTTGGTTAGATGATTAAATTTTCAACAAAAAAAAAACGAATTTGCAAAAAAATGTATTTTTAATTAAAATGATCAATATTTAATAAAAAAAAAATGTTCAACCCAAAAGTTGAATTTTTTACCAACAAAACACATGAATCTTCAACTAAAAAAGATAAATTTTCAACAGCAACAAAATTAATTTTCAAGAAAATAGATTAATTTCCAATAAAAGAAATAATTTTTAATTATAATCATGAATATTCAAAAAATGAATTTTCAACAAAATACATGAATCTTCAACTAAAAAATATAAATTTTCAACCAAAAATAAAACAATTAAATTTTTAGTTAGAAAAATAAACAAAGACAAAATAAAAAACGAATTTTCAACCAAAGAAATGAGTTTTTAACTAAAATAATGAAAATTCAAACAAAAAAATTTGTTTTCAACTGAAAACTGGAATTTTCTTCTAAAAGAGACAAATTTTCAACACAATATATGAATCTCAAAGTAAAAAAGATAAATTTGCAACCAAAAACAGAATAAGTTAAATTTTCGTTTAGAAAAATAAATTTTTAACAATAAATATAATAAATATTCAACCAAAAAAATTAGTTTTTAACTAAAAATTGAAATTTTCTTCTAAAAAATTCAAATTTTCAACAAAATACATGAATCTTCAACTGAAAAAGATCATTTTTAACAAAAAATAGAAGTCAAATTTTCAGGTAGAAAATAAATTATCAACAAAAAAAAGTTTTAAACAAATGGTTAAATTTTTTACCAAATTAGTTGGTTTTCAAACCATAAAACTAAATTTTTTACCTAAAAAGACCAATTTTAAATAAAATACATAAATCTTAAACTAAAAATATTAATTTTCAACCAAAAATAGAATAGTTTAATTTTTGGTTACATAAATTAATTTTCAAGCAAAAATAACAAATTTTCAACTAAAAAAATTATTTTTTACCTAAAATGATGAATATTTTTAAACGAATTTAACGCAAAAGATGAATTTTCTACACAAAAAATTCAAATTACCAACAAAATACATGTATCTTTAAATAAAAAAAAAAAATACATTTTCAACCAAAAGTAAAATAGTTAAATTTTCGGTTAGATAAATTAATTTTCAACAAAAAAAAAACAAATTTTTAACAAAAAAAAAATTAATTTTTAACTAAAACAATAAATATTCAAACAAAAAATTAGTTGTCAACATAGAAAATGAAATAACTAAAAAAGATACATTTTCGACCAAAAATACAATAGTTAAATTTTTAGTTACTAAAATGAATTTTCAAACAAAAATAACGTAATTTCAACAAAATACACAAATCTTTAAATGAAAAATATAAATGTTCAAAAAAAAAAAAAATTTCAACAACAAAAAAAATTAATTTTAAACAAAATAGTTTAACTTTCAATCAAAGAAATGATTTTTAACTAAAATAATGAATATTAAAAAAAATGAATTCCTAATGCAAAAGATGAAGTTTCTTCCAAAGATACAAATTTCCAACAAAATACATGAATCTTCAACTGAAAAAGATAAATTTTTAACAAAAAATAGAACAGTTAAATTTTCGGTTAGAAAAATAAATTTTCAAAAAACAAAATTCAACCAAAAAAATGAATTTTTAATTAAAATTATGAATATTCAATAAAAAATAAATGGTCGATCCAAATAATAAATTTTCAACAAAAAAAAAAATAAATTTTAAACAAAATATTTTAATATTCAATAAAAAAAATTATTTTTAAGTGAGATGATAAAAATTTATAAAAAATGAATTTTCAAAGCAAAAGAAGAATTTTCTACAAAAAAATACAAGTTTTCAATAAAATACATAAATTTTCAACAAAAAAACATAAATTTTCAACCAAAATTAAAACAATTAAATTTATAGATAGAAAAATACACAAAACCAAAATAAACAACAAATTTCCAATTAAATAGTTTAATTTTCAACCAAAAAAATAAATTTGTAACAAAAATAATGGAAATTCAAACAGAAAAATTAGTTTTTAAATAAAAAGTGGAATTCACTCCCAAAAAATAATTAATAAATAAATAATAAATAAATTTTTTTAAAAATACATGAATCTTTAATTGAAAAATATAAATTTTCAATCAAAAATGAAACAATTACATTCATAGTTGAAAAAATAAATTTTTAACTAAAAGAAAAAACGAATTTGCAACAAAATTGTTTGATTTTCAACCAAAGGCATGAATATTTAACTAAAATAATGAATATCCAAACAAAAAATTAGTTTTTAACTAATAAATGGAATAACTAAAAAAGAAAAACAAAATTTCTGAAAAAAGAATTTTGAACAAAATAGTTAAATTTTCTAAAAAAAAAAATTTTTAATAAAATACATGAATCTTAAACTAAGAAAGATGAATCTTTGACTAAAAATAGAATAGTTAAATTTTGAATTAAAAAAATAAATTGAAAAAAAAAGAATTTTTAAGAAAACAGTAAATCTTTCAACAAAATACGTGAATTTTCATTTTAAACAAAAAATACATTTTCAACCAGAAATGGAAAAATTAAATTTTCAGTTAGAAAAATAAATTTTCAACAAAAAAAAATTTAATCAAAAAAATGAATTTTCAACTTAAATGATGAATATTTAATTAAATTAATTTTCAACACAAGAGATGAATTCTTTTACCGAAAAAGAAAAATTTTTCAACAAATACATAAACCTTTAACTAAAAATAATACCTACATTTTAAAACAAAAATTAAACAGTTAAATTTTCAGTTAAAAAAAAAATTTTCAGCAAAAAAAACGAATTTTCAACATAATAGTTAAATTTTCAAACAATGAAATGAATTTTCAACCAAATAGTTAAGTTTGCAACTCAAGAACAGAATTTTCTTCCAAAAAGAGAAATTTTCAATTAAATATGTATATGGATCTTCAACTAAAAAAAAATTTTCAATCAAAAATACACCAATTAAATTTTTAGTGAGAATAATTAATTTCCAATATAAAAAAAGAATTTTTAACAAAATAAATTAATTTTCAACAAAAAAAAAAATTTCAATTAAAATGATGAATATTTGCATAAAATAATTAGTTTTCAACTGAAAAGTGGAATTTTCTACTCAAAAAGACAAATTTTGAACAAAATACATGAATCTTTAACTAAAAAAAAAAATAAATTTTCAAACAAAAAAATTAATTTTAAATAGAATAGATTAATTTTCAATCAAAGAAATGATTTTTAAATTATTGTTGAAAATTGAAAAAATAAATTTCTAATGCAAAAGATGAATTTTCTACCAGAAAATACAAGTTTTCAACAAAGTACATGAATCTTCATCTAAAAGTATAAATTTGCAACCAAAAATAAAACAATTAAATCTGTAGCTAGAAAAATGAATGCCCATAAAAAATAAATTTTTAACTAAAATAATGAAAACTCAAACGAAAAAATTAGTTTTCAACTAAAAAATGCAATAAGTAAAAAAGATAAATTTTTGACCAAAAATACAATACTTAAATTATTAGTTAGAAAAATAAATTGTCAAACAAAAATAACAAATTTCTAACTAAAGAAATAAATTTTTACCCAAAATGATGAATAATCAATAAAAAAAAACTATTTTCGACGCAAAAGATTAATTTTCTACCAGAAAATACAAGTTTTCAACAAAATACGTGAATCTTCAACTAAAAAAGATAAATTTTGAACCATGAATAGAACAGTTATATTTTCAGTTATAAAAATAAATTTCCAAAAAAAGAAAGAATTTTCAAGAAAACAGTTAAATTTTAAACAAAATACATGAATTTTCATATAAAAAAAAAGTTTTCAACCAAAAATAGACAAATTAAATTTTTAGAAAAATAATAATGAATAATAAATAATAATAATTTTTAAAAAATAAATTGACAACAACAAAAAAACAAATTTTCAATCAAATAAATAAATCTTAACTAAAATAATGAATATTTATTTTAAAAAATGAATTTTCTGCCTGAAAATACAACTTTTGAACAAAATACATGAATTTTTAACTAAAAAAAAAGGTAAATTTTCAACCAAAAAAAAAATTAATTCTAAACAAAATAGCTTAATTTCAAACGGTAAAATTGAATTTCTATTTTAAATGATAAATATTCAACCAAAAAAGTCAATTTTTAACCGAAAAGAAGAATTTACTAACAAAAAGAAAAAATATTTCAACAAATACATAAATCTTGAACTAAAAATGATAAATTTTAAAGCAAAAATTAAACAGTTAAATTTTCAGTTACAAAAGAAATTTTCACCAAAAAAACGCATTTTCAAACAATGAAATAAATTTTTCAACCAAGCAGTTAAGTTTGCAACTCAAAAACAGAATTTTCTTCCAAAAAAGATCAATTTTTAACAAAATACATGAATCTTCAAATAAAAAAAAATCTTTAACCAAAAATACAACACTTAAATTTGTAGCTAGAAAAATAAATTTTCAAACAAAAGAAAAAACGAATTTTAAACAAAATAGTTTAATTTTCAACCAAAAAAAAAAAATTTTTAACTAAAATGATGAATATTTAAATTAAATAGTTTTCAACTAAAAAATGGAATTTTCTTCTCAAAAAGACAAATTTTCAACAAAATACGTGATGCTTCAACTAAAAAAGATCAATTTCAAACCAAAAATAGAACATTTAAATTTTCAGACAGAAAAATAAATTTTCAACCAAAAAAAAAAGAAGAATTTTGAACAAAATAGTTAAATTTTCTACCAAATTAGCTGATTTTTAAACCTAAAAACTAAATTTGTTAATAAATAAGACCACTTTTAAATAAAATACATAAATCTTAAACTGAAAATATTAATTTTATATCAAAAATAGAATAGGTTAATTTTTAGTTAGGAAAATAAATTTTTAAAGAGAAATAACAAATTTTCCACCAAAAAAATTAATTTTTACCTAAAATGATAAATATTAAAAAAAAAAATTTATACCAAAAAATACAAAGTTTCAACAAAATGCATAAATCTTTAACTAAAAATAATAAATTTTCAGCCAAAAAAAAACGAATTTTCAACCAAAAAAAAAGCATTTTTAATTAAAATGATAAATATTCAATAAAAAAATACATTCTCAACCTTAAAGATGAATTTTCTACTAAAAAAATTAATTTTTAATAAAATAGTTGCATTTTTAAGCAAAAATAAGAAGTTTGAACCTAAATGAAGCATCTTCCACCAAAAATGAATTTTGAAGAATTTTGTTTAACTTTAAACAAGTAGTTGATTTTTTAAAAAAGAAGATAAATTTTCGAAAAAATAAAATAAAATTGTTTAAAAAATGCATTAATTTTGAACCAATTAGTTGAAATTTCATTTAAAAAATATAAATTTACAGTAAAAATGGAATAGTTAAATTTTCATTTAAAAAAAATTAATATTCAATAAATAAAAAAATAATCAACATAGTTAAATTTTCTACTAAAATATAGTTCAATTTTTCACTAAAATGATCAACTTTTTACCCGAAAAGATCAACTTTCAGCCAAAAAGGGAATAGTTACATTTTTGGTTAAAAAATTAAATTTTAACCAAAAGAAAAACGAATTTTCATTTGAAGAGATGAATTTTTAAATAAAATTATGAATCTGAAACTGGAATAGTTAAATTTTCAGTAAAATAATAAATTTTCAACAACAGCAAAAACAACTATTTATTAACAAATGAAAGTAGACGAGCAAACAAAAAACAAACAAAAAAATGAATTTTCAGCAAGATAGTTCAATTTTTAAGTAAAAAGTTGATTTTTTATCCAAGAAGATTAATTTAACAAAAAAATAATAATTTCTAACATAATAGTTGAATTTTCAAATAAATGTTCTAATTTTTAACTAAATACTTTTATTTTTTAACGAAAGTGTTAACTTATGACCAAAAATTTGAATTTCTCACTGAAATTATAAATCTTCATCCAAAAAAATGAATTCTCAACAAAACATGTAATAGGTAATGTAGCAAAAAAATTTGAATTAAAAAAAAAACAGTTTAATTGACCAAAAAAAAAAAATTTTATGACAAAAAAAGAAACAGTTTTTAGCCAAATAGTTACAATTTTAACAAAAATTATTTTTATTTTAAATAAAAAATAATTGAATATTTAAATTGTAAAGGAAAGATTTTCAACCAAGAATGGAATAGCCACAGTTTCAGATAAATAATTTAATGTTTAACCAAGAAAAATAAATTTACAAAAAAAGTTAAATTTTCAAATTAATAGTAAAATTTTTAACCAAATAGTTTAATTTTCTACGAAAATAGTTAAATTTTTAACAACAAAAATCAATTTTTAACAAAAAAGCTCATTTTCAATTAAATTGTTAAACTTTTAAGCCAAAAAGATAAATTTTCTGCAAAAAAAAGGAATTTTAGCAAAATAGGTTAATTTCCAACCAAAATGTCAATTTTTTAACCAAGAAGATTAATTTTCTACAAAAAAGATGAGTTATCAACAAAATACATGAATTTTTAACTGAAAATTTAATAGTTAAATTTTCAATTTTATAAACTAATTTTTATCCAAAACAAGATTAATTTTCGAAAATTCATCTTTTTTGTTAAAAAATCGTCTTTTTGTTTGAAAATTTAACTAATTTGTTGGAAAACCGTTTTTTCTTTTGCTTGAAATTGATTATTTAACTAATAATTGAACAATTCCTGCTGAAAATCCATAATTTTAGTTAAAAATTCACCTCTTTGGATGAAAATCCGTTTTTTTAATTTAATTTTTCCAACTAAAATTTAATTATTGCATTTTTAATTGTAAATTTATCTTTTTTAGTTCAAAATTCAACTAACTGGTTGAAATTTAATGTATATCATTGAAAATTGTTATTTTTTAGTATAAACTTAATGTTCTATTCTTCAAAATTTATCTTTTTGTTTAAAAATCAATTTGTTTAAATAAAAATTGAACAATTATATTTTTGATTGTTAATTAATATTTCTTAGTTAAAACTTCAACTATTTGGTTGAAATGTGATAAATTTTGTTAAAATTGGTGTTTTTTGCTAGAAAATTAATCTTCTTTATTGAAAATTCATTTTTTTTGTTCGAAATGGGACTGTTTTGTTGAAAATTGTTTTTTTTTAATATTGATTTTTTAAACTGAAAATTTAACGATTCAATTTTTATTGTATTTTTATTATTTCTTTACTTGAAAATTCAACTTTTTTTTTGTTAAAAAAATAATCTGCTTGTTTGGTAATTAATCTTTTTGTTTGAAAATTTATCTTGTTGATTGAAAATTGAAGTATTCCAATTAAATATTCAACATTTAAGTTGAAAATTCAACACCTTGGTTGAAAATTTGTTATTATTTTTTCATGGAAAATTTATAATTTCAAACAAAGAATTGAATTTTCAACTAAAAATGGAATAATTTAATATTTAATTAAAAGAATTAATTTTCATTCGACAATAAATAATAAATAACATAGAATTCAGGTGCTGTTTATTTAAATAACACGCTCGTTACGAAACAGTCCTCTAACACTACTTTGACCCAGTTCTCTGATCAATCTCTCTAACAAGCACCTCAGGCGAAGAGCTTCACAAAGTCATTATAAAAAACTTTCCACTCGGGCTAATTAGTATCTAAGGCCTTAATTTACTATTTTTAAATCATAAATTAAATAAGAAATATATAAAAAATAAAATAAAATAAAAAATATAAGAATAATAATTTTTTAAATATTATTTAAATCTTAATAGTAAAATCTAGCAAGTTAGATGCTTCTAGAAAGTGTAAACTGTTTCCTAAATGACATTATTATAACTGGAAAAAAATTCTGGAACACTTGCTGGTGCAGTAACAGTTTTACCGATGGGTGTAAATTGGCCTAACTCCTCAACCCTGACCGGCTTCGTGTTTGCTAATTATAACACTTGCTATGTGGAAAGTTTTTCAAAATTGTTAGGTAAAGTCATTTCAAGTGAAAATTTTAATTAAAAATTATCCATTTTCCTCTTTTCCATTTAAAATAATTAAATAATTATATTTATTTATGAATTTAATTAATTTGTCAATGTAATTAATTAATTTATTAATAATTAAATTAATTAATTATTAAAAAACTGAATTAATTTAGAAAAATATAAGAAAAAAATTAATACAAAATATAAAAAAAAATAAATAAAAAAAATTAATAAGAAGAAAATTATAAAGAAAAAAATTTTTTTTTTAATGAAATAGAAATAATAATAAAAAATAAAACCCTGCTATTCTTAGTTTAAATGCTTTTTTTAAATCTACCATTTTATTTTTTTTCCGGAATTCATCTCGCTTAGTTAAAGGGTTAAAAATTCAAATTTCGATTCAAAGTTAAAACTACTTTGTAAAAAATTTATTATTTTTTTTATTTCAGATTGATCTATTTTGTCGAAAATTTGTTTTATTTTTGGTTGAAAATTATTTTTTTTAACAAGATCAATTTTTAAACAAAAAAAATAATTTTCTACAAAAAAACGATTTTTTTTTAAATACATAAATTTTCACCTGAATAGTTAAACTTTTAAGCAAAAAAGATAAATTTACAAACATAAATAAAATTGTTAAATTTTCATATAAAAAATTAATTTTCAACCAAGAAAGAATTTTCAAAACAAAAAAAAATTTTCAAGCAAAAACATTAATTTTTCACCGAAAAAGACGAATTTTGAACCAAATAAATTAATTTTCTACCAAATTGTTGAATTTTCAACTAAAAAAGATTAATTTTTCACCAAAAATGGAATAGATAAATTTTTAGTTAAAAAATTTCATTCAAACCAGAAAAAAAACAAGTTTCAACCAAAAAGATAAATTTTCACCAAAAAAAATTATTTTTATACTAAAAAATACTAATTTTTAATAAAATATATTAATTTTTTAATCAATTAGTTGCATTTTTAACTAAAAACGTAAATTTACAATTAAAAATGCAATAATTAAACTTCAATTTAAAAAATTTAATTTAAAAAAAAACGAATTTTGAACTAAAAAGGTGAATTTTTAACTAAAATTATTAATTTTCAACTGAAATATTTCAATTGACAGTTAAATAATTAATTTTCAATAGAAAAAAAACTTTTTAAGAAAATTGTTTAACTTTTAACCAAAAACATCGATTCAATATTTGAAAGTTTATAACTTTATTATTCTTATGATTTTTTATTTAATTTGTAATTTAAAAATAATAAATTAGGCTTCGAATGCGGAGAGGATATTTTGCACTAAAAAAATATCCATTTTTAAAAAAACAGTTAAAAATTCAACCAAGAAGTTAAACTTTCATCTAAAAAAGAGAAATTTTCAACAACAAAAAAATTAATTTTCAACGAAAAATATAATACATAGCTGATGATTTAACAAAAATGTTTAAAACCTTAGTTTAACAGCAGTTGAATTCAAACAAAAAAATAACTTATTTTTAACAAAAAAGTACAATTTGTAACTAACGAGATAAATTTTCAACTAAAATTATAAATTTTCTTATCATTTAATTTTTAACAAAGTAGTTTAACTTTAAACCAAAAAGTTGAATTTTCAAATAAAAAAGATAAATTTTGAACCAAAACTGGAACAGTTAAATTTTTCAACAATTAAGCTAAAAAAGGAAATAAAAAAAATAGTCAAATTTTCAATGAAGAGATGAATTTTCAACTAAAATCGTCAATCTTCAACAAAAAAAAATACATGTATAACAAAGATTTGACAAAGGCGTTATACATGGATTTCTGAAGATTCCAAAGATTTTTGAAGATTTTAAATGATTTCAAAAAATTTCTTAAAAATTTTAAAGATTACAGAAGACTTCACAAAGGCGTTGCACAGTAGGCTGGATTTGGAATTTATTTTTTAAAATCACCTACAGCCTACAATTCTTCACCGATTTTCAATTTTCTTTAATTGTAATGATCATCGATAGTTGCACAAAAGCGTCTATGGATTAGATTTTTAAATTTTTATTATTTTCTATTACTTACATAAACAAACAAAGAGACAAAATGAGTCATTTTTCACTTATTATTTTTTATCTGTAAATAAATAATTAATTTAATTTAGCTCTTCATGAAAATACAGTCGGGACTCGTTTATCGGAACGACGCCGAATCGATGGGT
>JAUELO010457190.1:0-12722 GCA_032357855.1 Amphibolips quercusostensackenii | reverse complement strand
CCAAACCATGCACAAATTTTTTGGGTGTCTTTGAAAAATGTTCTTAGAATAGTAACATTGTAGACTATAAAATAAACGAAGTGAATGTTTGAGAATGCTGGTATTGAAAAAGAGATCTAAGTGCATATTATGTAAAATCCCAAACAAAATAGTCCTAACGAAGAGTTTGAGAAACTGAATGCATAAAAAATATGCTGATTTTGCTTCAAATGTTGTATCTTTCGCCAGATAATAGAATATCTGGTTGCGCTTACCAAAATATTTGGTCAAGTTTACCAAAATATCTGGTTATGTTGACCAGAACGTTGTATTCTTAAACTACTAGGAAATTTTCTAGTAAAGATTTCTGGTTAACCTTACTAAAAATTCTGGTAAAATTTACCTGAATTTCTGGTAACATCAACAAGAAAATTTCCAACCAGTAACTTAGGATACTTTTAACCACAATTTACGGTAAGGGCATATTGAGCACTCTATTCTAGTAAAATTAACCAGAGTTCTGGTTGGATGAACCAAAATTTTTTTATGGTTTAACAAAAGAGAATTTATAATCACCAAATGACAGTTGTCGATGCCCTAACCTTTAATTTTCAAAGGTCTGTGCAAAAATGAGGAAATAGTACAAAGAAAAAGCGCGCAGCGCAAGGTAAATTCATTATTTAGCGCAAAGCTTGAGATAAATATATTATCAAGCGCAAAGCGCGAGATCAAATAGACGCGCACCCTAGGCGCTTAAGCTTGCGAGCTGCGCGGGAAGCAAGTGACGAGAATGTACCCGCGCAGCTTGCAGATTTTTTCAAACTCTTTATGATTATTATCAGAGAAAATCATAGCTAAGAAGCCAATATTAAGCCTCTGCGACTTTTATTTTGCAACATCATTTTTATAATAATGACAATAGAACACAAAGGAAAAAAAACTAATTTTCCATATTATTCTCTTCTTATCCTGAATCACCGTTCTGTCTTTTACCTATTATTGTTAGAAAATACCATAACTAGATTTCAAAAAGATCGAGTATTGCCTTGCGAAGAAATATGCCGGATCTGAGTTTTCTTCTCCGGAATACTTCATTGTGATAGTAATTAAATTTTAGAGAATTATAGAGAATTTTATATGTTTCGCAATGAATTTTAAAGAATTCGAAGTAAATCCCATTAAGTTTATGTAGATATTTACAGGTCTTTTCTCATTTGTTATTAGAAATTTTGCGGATGTAAGTAAAATCATTTTTTTATTAAAACTTAAATTGATAAATCGTATACCGTTTGAAAGAAAAAGTTTGTGTGATCGCGTATTAGACTTTTTCCACACCAGGTTAGTATTTTTCCATACTTGGGTATCAGAAAAATGCCTATTGTCTAATACATTAGTTGTATTTTTTCCATACCCAATTTGCAATTTTCTCGTACTACAAATAAATACCGTAATTAAAGTTTTTTTTTATATCGTGAAATATTTTATTTAAAGAATCTAAAACTATATTGCTGCTACATTGCAAATCCTTAAGAAGTATAGTCTAAACTGCACTGAATTTCATAGCACTCACCATATTTCAGTGTTCTACTGCTTCAACTCTAAAATGTTTCACAAGTGTCAAGTGTGCACTGAAACTGTTACAAATTAGAAGTTTGGTAAGAATTTTTCCTCTTCTGTTGCTTCCTTTTTCCTTTTGTGAAAAATGTCAATTCGCACTAAATTCTATTGCACACACAATGTTCACTGTTACACTGCTACAATTTAAAAATATTTTACAAGTATTTACTGGAACTTTTATACATTAGAAGCTTGACGCCATAGTTGAATTATACTCTGCTCCTTCTCCTCCATTCACTACGGTTACAGCACACGCGCGCTTGACTTGGCTGGTCATTTTGCAGCCTCGCATCAAAGCTTTATACATGACTGGAAGTTTTTTCATAATTATCTATTGGATTCTCGACGTGTATGGGAAACATTAATTGAGCAGCGAATAATTTCCATGCTTGTATAGGATTTTTAAAAGTATGGGAAAGATACCCTACTTTGTACGGCTATTCGCAGTTGCTTTTCTCTTCTCAGTTGACTTCTCTTTGATACCCCCACTACACCACGCTAAACATGTATATGCTCTGTCTCTCTCAAAGTTTCTTAAAAAAAAAATTGTCGTAAGATGAGCAGATATTGTTAGAACTATTTAAAACTTTTATGTACAGACTAAAAAAATGGGGTTAGCAATTTGTCTCACCTTTAATTTTTCCACTTTTCCTTTCCTTTCTCCTTTTCCTTTTTCCCTTTTTCCCCCATTTATTGAATATATAGGAAAATAAATAAGAGAAAAGAAAAAACGGAAACAAGAGAGGGGATCGAAAAAGGGCAACCATCAAGGAGTAAGGAAAATGAGAAAAGAAAACCAGAAAGGAAAAAGGGAAAAGGGGGAAAGAAAACCTAAAAAGTGGAGAGAGAAACCAGAAAGGAAAAAAATATAACTTCTTAATATGTGTTTTAGACGCGAAAATATGGTACTAACACAACCTATATAGTTTTGTTTAGAATACTTTAACAAATGAGGATTAGACATAATTTTTAAAGTAAGAAAATTTTCAGGCTCTTTTATGTGACCCTATAAGTAATTATCTGAGGCCCCGTAATAGAGTCATAAAATTTTATAATATTGAAATTTCAAACCCTTTTTATTCCCTGAAGTATTCTAACCAAGTTACGTTGGTACTATATTTGAGCGTTTGATTGACACATTTAGAAGAAGTATCCTCTTTCCCATATTGAATCAAAATCAAATTCTGATTCGCGTAAAGATAAAAAAAATGTTTTGAAAATTGTAGGTATATTGTATTATAATATTGAGCAATAAATTCGGTGATAAAAGCTAATGATAAGACGAAAGTATGAACCATTATTTATTTTGTTGCTTGAAGATTCGAATATTTTGTAAAATAATTTCATTGTTTTGCTTCCTCATAGAGGGAGCTCTGTAGTAATAACAATTTTGAAAAATTTTCAATTTATTTAATGAAACATTTCTTAATTACAGAGGGTGTAATAGAATGTGCTTAGCAATTGGCCGGAAGTATGTTTGTGGATGTGTGGGTAACACAATTTTTTTGTGAATAGGATAACTTGAAGACGGTTGCAAATAAATTGATGACATTTGGGCGGCTTATTTTTATCGCTTATATTTTAAAACTCAACAGAAAATTTCTAAAAGCATTTACTACATTTTTAGCACCTTATATTATTTTGAAGTTTGATTTGTCATAGAACAAGTTTTTTCATTAACATAATTTAAATTTTATGCAAGAATATAAAAGATTTCTTGGTTTCACAGAAATCGATTGACCTTTAATATTAATATATTTATATCTGTATTAACATTCATATATAATAACATTTTGACTTATAATCTTAAATGTTTTCTATTAGATTTGGTATAATAGCTATAAATCAATTTGATTCAAAAGAGTTTGCTCCTCTACTATTCCCCTATTCTGGTGCAAAATTATTCTATTCCTCCTGTTTCGAAAACTATTACTTGTTTCAGTGATATGCTATCAAAATATAGTGCTTGTATGTTTTGTATGTTACATAAGATTTTTTAGACATTTAAAAAAAGATATTCTTTTGTGAAAAATTTTTTTATATTTTTCATTGTGTGGTTGATTGTTCCGAGTAATTCGTAAAGATTCCTATACTATTTTTGATACAAATTTAATAAAATCCTGTCAAATATGGTATCGACGATTCCTATCCTATATAAATTATTTTAATCCTTTAATGTTGAAGACTCTACCACTTCTTTGAAAGTTGAACTACTTTCTTCAAAATTCATTTTTCGGCTAAGGATTATCTGACTTTGTTGAAATCTCTTTTTTTTTTTGAAAATAATTTTTTTTAATGAAAGATGAACAATTATATTTTTGGTTGAAAATTTTTCGTTTTTTGTCAAGAATTAAAGATTAAAAATTTAAATGGAGAATTAGTTTTTTTATTGAACCTTTAGCTATTTGGATGAAAATTAATAATACTTTGTTACAAATTAATTTTAGTATTTTAGGATTTTAGTATTTTGTTAAAGATTCTTTTTTATGTGGTTGATAATTAATCTTTCAGCACGAAATTCGAATATTTTATTTTTTATTGAAAATTGCTCAGAGTTTGTGCACGAAAGCATCGACTATTGTTCCATTCACACTACTAAGACTAATTTTTGTTTGCAGGTAACATGTACCCTAAAATAAGCGTAAGATTCACACTCTGTTTTTTTCGTGTTAAGTATTAACTTTTTGGTAGAAAATTGATAATTGGAAGTATCAAATTCAAATGTTTTATCAAGAGTTTGCCTTTTTGGCTTGAACATTCAACAATTTAGTTGACATTTTTTCTTTTTCGTCATTAAGAAATCATTCTTGGTTGAAAATTTATCTCGTTTAGCAGAAATTTGATCTTTTTTAGTTAAAAGTGCAACTGCATAGTTAAAAATCAATTTCCTTAAGCTAACAATTCAACTAACTTGCTGGAAGTTAATCTTATTTGGTTGAATTAAACTCTTTATGTTAAAAAGAAAAATATTTTTGGTTGAAATAAAAAATATTAAATTCAATGTTCCAGAATCTTGAAAGTATGTATTTAACTTTATTTGTCGACAAATGCTATACTTTTCTCTTAACATTTTTCCACTCAAATTCTATCAACTCTAATCCCCCATCCCAAAAATTTCCATCAAATTCTATCAGCTGTATAATATAATCTTTTTTTATCAACAGTTTTTTATTTAAACTTTATCAAATCTTATTTGCACAAGGTTTGGATCGTATCTTACGTTCCAAAATCCTAATTTATTTCATGATATTATTTTTTGTGGCAGTATTAAGCTAAATACACATACTTTATTTGAATGTGAAAATGTTTTTTTATTGGTGCAAACTGATGCGATTATACGTAAAGGAATATTTTCCTATCTGTTGTAGAATGGTCTTAACTGTTTTAGAATCACATATACTGTTATGAGCCAACAATAATAATTTCGCTCCTTAAATATTTCCATGAGGGAATGAAAGACACCTTTTCTGTCTATTTTTGAATAAAATATGGCGTAACCACGAAAGAATGTAGCCTTGAGAACAAAAACACATTGACTCTTTAACGAAATTACAACTTAGTTGTAACATCTTGATATTACCTTGGATCATTCACAATATTATATTTTCTTTATACATTATTTGAATTATATTAATTGTGCACATAAATGTCGTTTACATATAATAAGGTAAAGAAGGATACCTGGCAGGAGAAGACCTGGACCTGGCACGAAGATGAGCCTGCGCAGGAGGAAGATACCTTTTTAGAGAACGATGTCTGTCCGAAATAGAAGTTCCGCAACGAGCAACACCAAGAATGTGGTCGCCATTTCGGTAAAATGTTGAACTGCAAACTCACTTCTGCAACAAGAAACAGCAGGAGTTTACATTTTTCTAAAATTGGACAATCGTATGTTGGTATATCATTAACTCCTTGTAGTAATATTGCAAGGCAAGTGTAAATTAATTAAGGTATCTTTGAACAGGGTACTTTCTAATACAAATATAAATTACGTGCTCAACACCATTAAAACGCTTAAATGTTGTAGTGGATCAAACATAAGTTTTTAACAAAGGGAAACGTTTCGGTTAAAAATTCTTTCCGAAATATCCAAAGAAAGTTTCCAGTCCTTTTCAGTCCCGCAGATAGTCGAATTAAAAGAATTATATATTTTGCTTACGTTTAAGTATAATGACTTTATTTTTTTAATTCTTTTTCGGCATTGAAAAAAACTACTATGTCAAATTTTTTAAGATGAAAAGTAGTCAAGAAAAAGTTAGTACCCAGTAAAAGGTACTAATTGGGGTGAGTTGAGAAAAATACGCTAACAGCTACCGTGAATCTCGCTTTGCGACAGTAACGAATTGGAGCAGGGTGTGAATTCCTGTAAATTCGTAAAAAGTTATATACTTTTCAAATATTTCATTCATCCAAATGCAGTTTAATTCGCCGGGTCTGAAGTCAAGCCCAAATACAGTTGAAGACTGACCTATCTAATCGAATTCTTAAGGTATAACCAACATGCTGGCCATAAAGGATCTGTTGTAAATATTTATAAAAGGGTGCCGTAGCTTAGTAGTCCATGTGTGGACTTATGCAATTTGGATCGCTGAATCGACTCTTGAAGCGTGACATTTTTATTGTTTTTTTTTTAATGACCTTAATAATAAATCAAAGCGGATTGACACGCATTCAACCTATACTAGCTTAATTCGCTTCAATAAATCAGAAAGCAAGATTCGGGCGGATTTAAAAATATCAATAAGCCCTAATAAACTTTTTACTCGGTAGTGTTTAAAAATTTTTTGATATATAACTCATCAGAGACAAAAATTTTAGACTTAAAATGATATTTCTGTGAAATTGAAAATATTTTAATTGACTCTAAAATTTATTTTAATTAATTTAATACGAAATAGGAATCAACCACATTTTTGAGATGATAAAGTTTTTACAGTTTTTCATATTACCTATAAATAATTATATGGGGCCCTACAATAGGCTCCTACAATTTTACAACATTAAAAATTAAAACAGATCTTATTTCCTGAAGTATTCTAAACAAGTTATGTTAGTACCATACTTTAGGGATGAGAGTTAAGGAATATCTGATTTTTAAAGGAGGGTTCCCTAATACAACAACATATTCTATCTTCTAATTATATTCTGACATTATTACTGTATTATAGATTTTTTATTTTAATGCAATAACAGGTGAGTGTTTAAATAAGAGATGAAAATAAAGATACATTTTTATTAAAAAATTAAATTTAGAAAATCTAGTTGATCTAATTTCTGGTACCCGCTTTTACTTTTCTCAAATTGCTTTTAGGTATTTGCTATTTTAGAAAAATTATATTCTGATTTCTGTATCGCTAAAAAATGTACTTGAAGTTTAGTTATTTTAAATTATTATATTAACCAGCAAAAGTAGGGATAATCGCCAACAATACGACAAGAGTGTGAACAATTTACATTTTTTAAAATGAGTGAAAAAACTGATTAACTTCATAATACAGAATTCGATAAATAATGTAACAAATAAATATTACAATGCTCCTTTGGATTATGTAAGACCTTGATCATAAAGTCGTTATCTCGTAAAATAAAGACCTCAAGCTTGTCCTTCTGCGAGATCTATATTTCGTCAGAGTCAGTTTTAGTGATAAGATTTTATCAATAACAACCATTAAAACCGATGTCATAATTTTCATGAAGAGGCGAGAATGACACCTGAATAAGAACCAATTATTTAGGAGGCTGAAAACATTTGTTTCTGAATTCATTGTTGAAGGTCGGTAAGCTTAAATGACCAATATCCAGTTATGATTTTCGTTTTTTTATTTAACGTTCTAACTTTCGAGGAAATCTAGTATTTTGTGGAAAATACGACTATTTAGGAAAGTCATAAAGGTATAGAAATTAGTTGTTCACATTTCATTGCGTTAAACAATTTAAGTTTTTACCTATGATCTAAGCGAGACAGTGAATTTGTTACTTAAGTTTATCTGAACAATCAAGAGTTGTTATTGGGTGACTGAATCTGATTAGTAAGTAACGTTTTCGTATAATTTTTGGAAAATTTAGTACAAAATACTTGAATTAGTTCATCATAAATACCTGCTGTGGATAGCTGTTTATAGAATTTGTTCTTCAAATGATAAATTATTTATAATCTTTTATAAATGCAATCACAAAAATATTTTGTATGTTATTTATTAAATAAAAAAGATAAAAATCTTTTTAAAATTTTTATAAATTTCTTTTATATTTCCATCCATCTTTTTTGATACGGAGTCTATTGAAATAAATAATCAATTAACTCCGTTCATTAGAAGTGTTTCACAGTGACTTACTAAAAGGGCAATAAGTTTTTATTAAAAGTTTCAATAGAATTGCCATGGAACTCTATGAAAAAAAAAATTGACAAAATCCTAGTAATCGCTGGATATTCCTATACTATTTTTGATAAAAATTTAATCCAATCCTGTTAAATATGCTATCGCAAATTCCTACCCATTTAAAAACGATTTTTTGATTAAAATCTAATTTAATACTATCAAATATAATATCCCACACTCCTATACACTTTCATTCTTTCGACGGCCACGGCTTACGTTTTTAAACGTTTAATAATATTTTTCTGACTGCTGTATGGTATATAAATAATTATGAACCAACAATAATTTTTCTGCTGAAACATTTTCTTGCGGTATTAAAAAGCACATTTCTTACCAGTTACTGAAAAAAACCTGGGATATAGAAGAAAAATTGCAGCCTCGAAAAACAGGATACATTTATTTTTTAATGCAATAACCAGTTCGTTGTAACATTTTTAACCTGCTTGAGATTATAGACGATATTCTATTTTTGTTTTACAGTTTTCTTATAACATTTATGATTTCAAAGTATATAATTTACATGTACTATTTCAAAATTCTTTGGGATTATGTTTTTTTTAGCTGAGGAAGATTCCGCGCTTTCTTACGGGGTCAATGCTTTAACAGTGACCCTTTTTAGCTTATTTTAACCCATTTAACCCAGCCCTCGTAATTTATTTTTTCCCATATTTCACGAAAACGTCTATTTCCCTCCACTATTGCAACGACGTCACCAATGGATGTTAAAAAATTTCGTCCCTTGGCTTATTAGCAGGAAAAGTGTATATGCGAATTTCGATTCACCGGTGTGAATTGGTGTTGGAAATAAGCCGCATAAATCTAAGAAGTTCAGGTTCACAATCAAGTATGCGTAAAGAAAGATAACTGGCAGAAGGAGACCTGAACCTGACACGAAGTGCAAGCTCTGCAGGAGAGAAAGTCCTTTTTGGAGATTGATGTCCAGCAGGAGATATTGTTGTACGAGGAGGAACACGAAAAATAGAGTCGCCAGTAGGTAAACACTCGAACTGCGACTCATCTTTGCAAGAAGAAACAGTTGAATGTTACATTTATCTGATAGTAAGCAATCGTATGTTGGTGCATCATCAACTCCTTGTGACAATATTTTGATTTAAGTTTTAAATCGTTAAGGAATTTTAAGGACCTAGTAACTTTTCCTACCCACATAAATCACCCGATAAACATAATTAGAAATCTCAGATGTTGTGGTGGCTCGCATATAAGCTTGAACCTGTGCGAAAGTTTCAGATACAAATTCATTTCAAGCCAATCCAAAGCAAGCTTTCAGTTCCTTTCACCCTGCAAACTGTCGGATTGAATGAATTCTATACTTTGTTTGTGTTTAGATTTATTATTTTTGTTTTTTCCGCATTAAATATAAAAATTAGCATGCTAAATTTAGTCTGACAAAACAAAGTCGAATGAATGGTAGTAGTCATGAAAAATTGACGAATTTAAATCTTTCCTCCAGCATATTTTATTGCCGACATATTTGAATTGTAAAATATTCTAAAAAATTCCTAAGAATTTATTCTATATTTCAAAGAATGTTTGCCCTTCTGTATATAATCTTAGGATTCTTTTAGATAAAATGAGGTGAAGCATTTCTCTATAATAAAAAAAAAATTGATTTTCTAGATCAGATTTTTTTACTTTCATTCACTACTTCTGCCGTTCAAAACAAGAAAACTATTAACTACATTGAAATTTAAACCTAAATACACACACAAATACATTTTTCATAAGGCAATGAGAACAAAAGTATCTTTAAACATTTTAGCTATACACTGTACACATTCATGCAGTCACAGGTTTTTTTAGTGTAGAAAGATTACGGAGTTAATGAACGGCTTCTACAATTATTGAAAACAATATATGCTAATAGCAAAACGAGTGTAAGAGTAAAAGAAAACTGAGCGACTGACTCGATATTAGCCAATTTTTTAGGCGAGGCAGAGTCAACCGAAGACTTGCAAAGAATAATAAGTTAACTAAATATAATAATAAAGAACATCTAAACGATGAGAAGATAGAACAAGGCGACAAAACCGTATATCTTCGTAGCTTGTTTACAACTCACGAAGAAACATATTGATAGCTAGATAGGTGTATAAACGTGGGTAAAGAGGGTTTTGGTTGAGCAGGACCCATTGTCAGAAGTAAAAATATATAAGATAAAGCTAAAAGTGCAATACATAACTCTGTATTTATACAGACGGCACTGTACGGTAGCGAGACCTGGCTATACCAAAAAAATTAAAAGAATAAAATTAACGAGATTGGTGCGCAATTCCCGCGCACTTGTCGCAATAATATGCTGATGAACGAAGCAAAAATAAGAAAAGCATCAAAGAATGTGGTGTAGGACAAACACTAGTTGACATATGTGAAAGAAATGTTTAAGATGGTTGGAGCATGTTAAGAAAATGAAAGATGAACGACTGACAAAACAAGTCTATCAAGGTAAAGCAAATGGGAGTGTGCCAGATATAGGGCGCGGAAAGAAAGGTTAGAAGGTTTCAATGAGACCCTAATTTGAAAAGACATAAAAAGCCATAGAAGAAAAAAGAGCTTGCATGAGAAAATGCACGGTTGTGAAGAAAGCGAGAGTGGTGTGCCAAAACAGGAAAGCGTTGCGACAAATAGTTTATAAAAAATGCATGAAGAAAGTGCCAGTGGAGTAAATGGCGCCTGAAACAGAAGAATTTAGATACTAATAGGTGCAAGTAAGGAGACTTCCATGATGAATTTGTGATACTATTCACTCAGAGTGATCGCTAGAGAGATTAATCAGCAACCTGGGTCAGAGCAGTGTTTCGTAACAAGCGTATGTTTGAATAAACAAAAGAGGAAATCCAAATCAATCTATAAATCTACTCCTCTTTCTAATTACTTTTTTCTTTGACGAGTGATTTACGCTTACCACAAAGGGGATATGGCTTAGTGGTATAATAATAGTTGCAGGTCCTTCACGTATGTCTAGAAATTTTTGCTGTTTCAATAAATTCCTTTTTTCCTCCTGTCTTCAAGAAATTTTTTCTTCTTCTCGTTCTTTCGCTTATATACAAGCCAAATTAACAGAACCTAATAAAAATATAATAATTTCCCTTACTTAATATTTTTATAGGAAAATCAAAGGCTCCTTTTTACCTGTTTCTGGAAAAAAACCTGCGGTATAGACCAAAAAATGTAACAATGAGAACTGAAAAACATTGACTCTGATATTATTACCACTTAGTTTTAACACTTTGATCTTACTTTGAATCAATAATAATATTATATTTTCATTTTACAGTTCTTGAATTACATTAATTATGTGGATGAATGTCGCTCACATCTAATATTTTAAAATTCTTTGTAATTCGGTTTCTAAAACCTAGGGGAGCTTCCGCGCATTCTTCTGGAGTCATATCTTCGACAGAGCCGCTGAACATGTTTATTTTCACTCGTTTTTCACGGAAAGATCCTACTGTTACTGTATATATTCCACAAAGATGATTATTTCCCACCAATATTGCAAAGATGTCACCAGTAGATGTTGTCAAAACATTTTGTTCGTTGGTTGGCATGGGCACGCGACTATTATCTCTGCCTCTTAAGTGAATTGTTTTATAAGCAGAAAAAGCGTGAATGCGAAATTCAAATCGCTGATTTGGATTGGTGTTGGGAATAAGCCGCATAAATCTAAGTTGCTCAGGTTCACATTTAAGTATACGTAAAGAGGGATACCTGACAGGAGGTGATCTGGACCTGACACGAAGAGGAGACTCTGCAAGAGAAAAAGAACTTTCTGGGGATTGATAGGTGTCAGGAGAAGAAGTTCTGCAGCGAGGAACATTAGGAATAGGGTCGCCATTAGGTAAGCAGTCGAATTGCAAACTCATCTCTGCAACAAAAAAAGATAGAAGGTAACATTTTTCTGATATCATATAGTACACTCCTATGTTGGTATATCATGAACTTCTTGTGGCAATATCGTGAGGCAAGTTTAATGTCATTAGAGGATCCTTGAACTGTCTAACTTTTCATGCGCGTATACATAACACGAATAGCACAACTAAACCTTTCAAAGTTTGTTTGGTTAAACCATAAGTTTATAACCTAGGTAAAAGTTTTAGATCAAAATTGTTTCCAAAATAATACGTAGTAAGTTTCCAGTCCTTTTTAGCCCCGCAAAAATTTGGATTAAAAAAATTCTATATTTTGTCTCTGTTGAAGTATAATGTCTTCGTGTTTTCCGTCTTTTTTCAGCATTTAAAGAAAAAATTACCATGACAAAAATTTGTTCTAACCAAAAATAGTCAAGAGAAAGTTAGTACTCAGTGTAAAGGATCAGAAGTTTGTGAATTTCTGTGAATTCGTAAAAAGTAATGTAATCTTCAAATATTGCATTAACCCGAATGGAGTTAATGCAATAAAAATAATTTAAGTGTCAGACAAATCACTTTAATTCGCCGGGTCTAAAGTCGAGCCCGAATACAGTTAAAGACTGGTGAATTTAGTCGAATTCATGAAGTAAAACCAATGCGCTGGGCATAAAGGATCCGTTGTAAATATTTTTAAAGAGTCCCGTATCTCAAAAGTTAATCTCTAGAGTCATACATATCTCATAGCTTATAATGATGAAAATATAACAGAAAGGAAGAAAACACAATTGCTTATATTATTCCATTCTTATCCAAATTGACCTCACTATCTTCTACCTATTATTGTTAGAAAATACTACAACTAGAGTTTAAACAGATT
>JAUELO010457183.1:0-12723 GCA_032357855.1 Amphibolips quercusostensackenii | reverse complement strand
AGTAATTATAACCTGATGAAAGTAATTCTCCTGAATAAAAGATCGGTACTTTTTACTGTACTGGTGCAGGTTTGAACTGAATAAATAGGGATAGTAGTATACTAGCGATAAAAACTGCTTTCACTCTGAAAGTCAAGTAGACTCTACCAGTTATTGTACATTTTAACAATGAAACATGTAGCTACATAGCAAAAAACCATATTATCATATCGATCATTATCACTAAGTCGTGATGTAGTTTCGGTACGCAATCTTGTCCCAAGGGCTTAATCGGCAATATTTATGCCCAGGATTGATAGCCATCAACAAATATGTATAACAATGTACATTTAATCATCATCTATATATTTTTTTTCATCAAAAAATTCAATTAATTAAATCTCCAGTCGAAAAGCAGATTATTTGAGACTATGCTTTGTTATTTCACAAGTTCTGCCTGGAAAGTATTCGGCCTTGCTAAAACCTGCATCATTCTGTTTTATTGACTCTACGTCTGGAAATTGCATATATTCTAGAGGATACAATTCGGGAAACTGATACACATCACTGGAAGCTAGATTAGGACTATATGCTGAAGTTGACCAAGACCGTTGCTAACCAAAGATTGCTAAATAACTTGCGAATAATGGATTATTTGTGAATCTTGGCTCTAAATTTTTAAAACAGTAGTTTTGGAATCCTGACCCAGATAAATATTTATGTATAGAAGGAAACTTCGAAGATCCTGCACATGTTCTTGTACATAAATCCGCACAGGTAATCTTGGCAGTTCCTAGATAGGAATTTTTTTAAGAAAACTGCAGAGAAAAGTGGAGTAAGGTGCCTTTAAATTACAATTGAAATGTGATTTTAATGTGTGTATTTTTCAAGGTTTTCGACCTTCAAGCAGAATTCGTAACAAATTGCATAAATTTTTAACTAGAAAAGATCGAACACAAATAAAAAAAAATAAATTCTAATCGAAAATCAAAATTTCACATTTTCAGCTTGAAGAATTAATTATCAGCCCAAAGAAATCAAATTTTTAACAAAAAAGTTCCACTTTTAACATAGGAGATGAATTTTTAACAAGCATAATAAATCTTTAAAAAAAAAGGATTTTTCGAAGAGAAGGTTCTAACCTGAATGTTTATTTTTCATTTTAAAAAATTGAAAAGAATTAATTTCTACAATATAGTTGAATTTTTAAACAAAAAGATAAATTTTTCATCAAGAACATTAATTTTCTTTCAAAAAACACGAATTATCGGAAAATTACATTACTTTCCAACAGATTTGTTGAATTTTTAAACCAAAAAGACAAATTTTTCTCAAAAAACTTAAATTTTCATAAAATAGTATTATTTAAAAAATAATTTGATTTTCAAAGAAATAGTTGAATTTTTTCACTGTATTATTAAATCCTGAAAAAAAGAAAATTATCTTAGACCAAAGCACTTGCAATTTTTAATCTAAAAGGGATGAATTGTCAACCGAGAACATGATACACGACCAAAAAAGACTAATTTTTAACAAAATATATAAATTTTTGAGCAGAAATGATTAATTTTCAAAAAATATATTAATTTGAAAAAAGGAATGATTTCATTGTAAGTTTAAAAAATCAGTTCTCATTAAAAAAATGTTAACAAAATAGTTACAGTTTCAAGAAAGTTGTTCAATTTTTAACCAAGGAGCTAAATTTAAAAAAAAATACTTTCACAAAATAGTTGCATTTTTAACAAAATAATGACATTCTTAACTACACTGTTGGAAACTTCTGTATAGTACGTACACTTGCTGTGTCAAATACTCGTATATGATCAAAGCTCATCTTTTATGATGAGAACTTTTTTTATATTTGATTCATTGAGTATATCATATAAAATAGATATATACGTAGTTATATTTATATAAACTTTGCTTGTATATAATGTCCCTATAAATTATATTTTTAAGACAAATATATATTGCAAATTTATATTAAAATTAATGAACCAAAAATTATTGTCTCTGTATATTACATGTTTGAAAAAATAAGAGCACAAAATTTATACAAAATGTTCTTTTATTTTTATGCATAATATTCGTAACTAAATTTTCTGTAAAAAATTAAACTTTCAACTGGAAAATACAAAATTTCATCAAAAAACTAATTTTTAACAGAATAGTTAAGCTTTCAACCATAAAGATGAATTTTAAACTAAAATATGAATATGCACCAAAAAATGATTTCTTAACAAGGAGGTTTGACAAAAATTTAAAGAAAAGTTGGATCTAAAAAAGATACAATTTGTACTGAAATAGATGAATTTCTGCATCAAAAAGACAAGTTATCCACAAATAGTTGAATTTTAATTCAAAAAAGATTTCAGTTTAACTTTTTAGAATAAAGATATGAGTTTCATGCAAATGAGAAAGAAAATTTTTACGAAAAAAGTTAAATTTATAACACAAAAAGATGAATTTTCTACAAAAAAATATTTCCGTTAGAATTTTTAGCATCAAAATATGAGTTTTAAGAAATAAGACAATTTTCTGCGAAGTTAGTTAAATTTTCAACACAAAAAGACGAATTTTTTAAACAATCAAATTTTCAACCAAAAAGGATGAATTTCCAACATAATTTTTGTATTTTCAAACATATAGTAAAATGTATAACTAAAAAGGTTGAAAGCTACTTAACTTATCGCTTAACTTATTTCTTATGCGGATCTGACTTGGGAGAAAAAATGAAGAACTATTTAATTTTAACCAAAAAATGATAAATTGTTTATTTTAAACTGTATGCTTACTGCTTGGTGTACATTGCTAAATTGATATAATCTAATTTGTACATTCCTTTATCACTTTGATTATTTTACATTTTTAAGACTTATTCTATCTATAACATGAATACATCATATTTCCTCTTGTCCCTACGTCTATGCTGCGTCTAAATCTGCGGTCCTAACTTATGAGAATTGAAAGAATTCTTACTTAGATTCTATTTTTACTTGATTGTGTGATACTTTTATTTTTCTGAAAATGCCGATACATATAATATTTATTCTAATTTAAAAAACTCTTCCCTATCTTAGTATATATATATATATATATATATATATATATATAGGTATATGTATATGTATATCTTTTCTATAAAGAAATAATATTGCGCTCTCTTCTTATATACTTTTTTTTATCTCTTTAGCTTTACAAAGCTATCTCTTTCTATTTTTCACAATTGCTCAAATCTCTTACTTTGTTTTAAAACAAGTATTCTTCTAATTTATTTCAGAGTTAGTATCTTTTGCTCAAAAGATCTTCAGAGTACATGTCTTTAAAAGTTACGTATTGAGAAAAATTCAATTTTATTTTATATTAAATATTTTATAAAATTTTAATAATTTCATTATTATTTTAATTTTTCGGAATGCTGTTTTTTTCTTCTGTAATGTGTTTTTGTTTAACTCACATTATTATTATCATAATTTTCTTAACTTGTAATCTGGTGCACCTAGTTTTTCGATATCAGGCACGGCCTAACTCAAGTGCGTGATGAGATGAGTATGTTATAAATTAAATAAATACGGTGTTTTGAACCTTCTGCGATAATCTATTTGTAAATACGAAATTAGGAACTTGATAAATATCTTCTTCTTCTTTAAAGAATATCATCTGATGTTTCAATTTGTGGTTATGCTTGATGATGATTAGTTCTGTTAAAGATACTAGTTAGCGAAAGTAAATTCTTTTAATAATTAATTATTAATTTGACCAAATTCTTTAGAGTCGATTATTTGATTTTGTACAAACACTAAGATTTAAGTGATCAAACAATCAAAGTAAATACTTTTGTATTAATGATACATTTTGTGGTAAAGACTTTAAAATTAAATGTAATTCAATTATTGTACAGTTTTGCGTAATAATAGTTAAAATAAAATTTTTTTATTTTCCTTTAATGAAAGGAGCTCATGCCCTTTAGCCATAAACAGTAGTTTTCTTTGTAAAAACTTTCATAGTTTATTCGGTACAATGATTTGCCCCCTAAACAATTATTTGCCAGTTTCAAACTATAGATTTGTTGAGAAATATACGCAAATAAAACTACTAATAAATGGCACACGGATAATTGTTCTGATAGCGATACGCTAAAAAATACAGATATGAGCGAAGTCCATAGAATATCTCGGTTCGCTCCAAATGCAGTTGTACAGTTTCTTGTAAGTTTCCGCTTCTCGAGCAGGACACACGAGATGCAGGTAGTGACTAAAACTTAAAACGTTTTTTTTTTCAAAACTACATTTTTGACGTCCGTGAACAGTCTCTCTCAAAAACTATTGCACCGATCTTTACAGAATTTAGCATACATTTTAAGAGATATATCGCAAGAACGCAATGATCTTGCCTTTTGATTTTTAAATTTTTTGCTATTTTTTAGATACAAGATGGCGGATTTTTTAGGCGAAAATTCGACTTTTTCATTTTTTTGACAGCTGAAACCGGGAGAAAAAATTTGAACGGATCGTTGTGTTTTAGAAATTCATTCAGTTTTTTAGAATCTATTTTCTTTTTTTATTTACAATCATTCGTTGAAGAGTTATGCTGTTCACCGCAAAGCATCTTTTTCCGAAGGCATCTCCGAAAATCTTTTGGCAACGGCTCAATTTTTATATTTTTTGACAAGAATTTCACATGATATTTTTATAATGTCACTTCGAAATACACAAAAGTTTCTAAATGAATAACATTTACCGTTGCTTAATGAAAAATCCCCCAGAAAATGCTTTTATCACACTCTGTCCCATACCCCCCCTGTAAAAAATTGTCTACGCTTCTCTATAGGTATCTCAAGAAAAAATCTGAATTGACCATCATATTGTGCATATGACTTTCCAGTCCGTAATATAAGATCACCAGTACGAAGATTTTCCGGATATAATTTTATTGCTTGACGATTATCATCCATTTCTGAATAAAAGAAGATTTATATTGTATTAGTAATTGAATGGTTGAATCAAGAAAATGTAATATTATAGCACTTCACTAATTAAATATTAGAAAAATTGGAATTTCGCAATTACCAAATAGCCAAGTATTAAAATATATTTTCCAAAACAGCCCGTTTCCGTCATAGTCGAAAACATTTTTTTTGTTACGGAAGAGTATATCATGTCTTTTCAAAGTGGCTCTCTGTGGTGGATGTCGTGTACCTGATAAAGTGAGAAAAATATAGTCAATAATTATTTTAAAGATTGAAAAATTCATTGTTTTATAACTACTAAATTATACTTAATTACAAATCTACCAATTACTATCTAAGAAATTAAATTTTGAGTTTTCTTTCTGAATCCCAAACATTCTTTATGGGTGCAAAAACACGATATAATGTTGAATCTCTATGCTGTCCCTCTTTAGGCTGTCTCGATATAGAAACCTGTACTTCGAACAATACTTTACAATACCTTGCAATCCCCTTCTGCGAGCAAAATATTATAGGAACTTTAGTATAGGATCAACATTATTTTTCTTTAATGAATGATTTATAATATTGTTACAATTACAGGAAAATCATAAGGAAAAATCATCATGAGAAAATCAGCATAGAAATGATTAATGTTAAAATATAGAAAGAGTTGATGCAACAAAAAAGGAAAGTACAAGCAAATGATTTGTTTAGGAAGTTTTAAAGTATTTTAAAAGATTTCAACAAATTTCGAGGTACTTTCGCAGATTTTTAAGTTTTTAAAGAGATTTCAAAGGGGTTTCTGAATATTTTGTCTAATTTTAAAAGATCTTGTCGGTTTTTGAAATATTGAAATATTCTCGCGGATTTAAAAAAATGTTTTAAGTACTACAAGGGACTTTAGAGGATTTTCACCTTTTGCAAAGATGTAAAGAGATTTCTGAAAATTTTGTATGATTTATAAATATTTCAAGGACTTAATACCTTGAAAAAATAAATAAAATATTACTCAATTGGAAAGGTTGCTAAGCTAAGCCAATATTTTAATTTGAAATAAACACCGTTTGATCTTAATCAACAAAAACAAATATTCAACAAAATACTGGAACCCTAAACTGAAAATGATTATGTTTTAGCTAAAAATTTTAATTCGTAATTTAAATAATTATCTTTCTACCAAACACAGATGAATTTTCATCAAAATACATAAATTCCTAACCAAACCGTCAAACATTTTACAAAATTGTTAAATTTTCGAGAAACTATTGTGATTTCAAACTCAGAAATAAAATTTTTAACCAGAAAAAATTAGCTTATTACCTGAATCAAACAACGAAGAATCATTTATTGCAATTAGATAATTGATTATAATCAATAACACAAAGTACAAGAACCTCTTTACCTAAAATTAAAAAAAATTGTTTATTTGCCTTAATGAATCGTAAAATGAATGATTTATTTAATAAAATGTATTTAAATTATCAAAAAAACATTTACATACCAATAAAATGTGAGACAACCCTAAGATTTAATTATTGAAATGAAGATGCCTCTGTAAATCCTTTTTCTTTGAATGAATGAAAAATATAAACGTTTTCATTTACAAAAAGTTGTTCTTGTTTGTCACATTCCAAGTAAGTAATTCTTTAGTATTTTCGAATGAATGATAATTATAAGGCATACATTTTTTTAAACAGTAAATTTAATATTATGTATTTAATAGTGTAAATATAATTTTTTTTAGATTGTGTTTCATTTTTTTAATTACCTTGTCCGGGTGCACTTGATATTGATAGATCGGATAATAATGATTCTGTAAAAATAAATATCAGGATTTATACTAAACAAAGTTTTTCAAAGAACCTTAGAGATAATAATTGAAATAAAGATGCCCGCGTCAATCGTTTTTTCGTTAAATAAGATGAAAAATATAAGGGGTTCAATTTGCTAAAATCTGTACATATTTGTCATAGTTTAAGTGAGTAATTCTTTCCAATTTGAGAATAAATTATTTTATTAGCTCTTTATCTTTGCTAAGCTAGTCAATTCAATATTGTAAAATTAAAAATGTAAATCTCATAGTAGTTTTAGGTTGTATTTTAGTTTTTGACTCACCTAGATCGGCCAACCTCTGTGATGATGAATCGGATGATGATGCCAACGCTTCTGTAAAAAGAGACAGAACAATTTTTTTTAACGAAAATTTTTTAAAAACCCAAAATATAGAAGTTCATCAGGCATACATCTTCTTTCTAAAACAGTTTATTTAATATGATGTAATTATTAGTATAAATCTTATATTTATTTTAGATTGTATTTTATTGTTTGAATTACCTCTCCTCAAATTTGATAGATCGGATAATGATGATTCTGTATAAAGAAATAGGAAAATTTTTTGTTAACGACATTTTTCAAAGAACCCCAAAGTTAATATTCAAAATAAAGATTCCTGCTTTAATCATTTCTGCCCTAAATACGACCAAAAATATAAGCGTTATAATTTGCCTAAAGCTGTACACTTTTGTCATATTTGAAGTAATTCTCTGAAATTCAAAAATTAATTAATAATATTAGGTATACATACTTGCTGAATTAGAAAATTTACCACTGTAGAATATAAAGTATGAATTTAATATTTGTTTTAGTTTGTATTTTACTTTTGAAATTACCTGGACTGGTTATCCACGATGATGATGAATTGGATGATGAGGACTCTGTAAACAGAAACGTAGGGATTTTTAGTTAAAAAACTTTTCAACGAACCGTATAGCTGATGATTAAAATAAAGTTGCCCGCGTTTATAGTTTTTTCTTTGAATAAAATGAAAAATATAAACATTTGAATTTACCTAAAATTTTACACATGAAATCACTTTTTAATCGAATTTTGAAACTGAAAAAATATTTGAATTAAAATATTTGTATAGTAATTAAAAATAAAATTATTAGATGTAAATAAAAAGATTGTATCACTTAGATGTTAACACAAAAATTGTTTGCTTAATGAAAAAAGCAATTGCCTTTTCCTGAAATCGGTCAACATTAACTCGCCAACGCGCTGTATTAAAATTAACAAAGGATTTTAAATGGAAATGCTTTTTTTTGAGAAGGCGAAAAAAAAATTTTTTTATCAACTTTTACAAAATTTAAGTTTGGTTACCGACTTAGAAATGTTACAAAATAATTTTCATCCAATAACTTTCAGAAAAAAACTTCATTTCCTTATGATGTGCCCGGAAAGTGCAGTGAATAATTTAAAAAATTCCATTTCTCAAACACCTAACCGGCATACTTCCTGCATGGTACGTAAAATGCACACTGGGTGAAATGGTCTCATCACTAAATAATTCGAGTGCTTATTGCAAACACGTAATAGTGTATACTTTAAAAAACATATTCATTCGAGCCAAATGGTGTTTTTTAAAAATGAAATTACGTTTTTTATTACTTTTGCATTCTATGCCCATTATTTACGCGCTTGAATGAGAGATATTGCAGAACAAAATTTTCCTTGGGTCATCTAGACCAGTGGTGCTGATAAAGGGTTAAAAATATGTTTTCCGTGTAAATCGCTAAAAGTTATTATTGTCTTTCAAAAAAGACACAACTAATGAATGCATAGAGTTATATATATTATAAAATATTTTATGAAATTATAGTCGGTGGAGCAAGAAAAAAATGCCGTTTTTGTTATACAAAATAAGATAGCTTTTTCTATTTTTACTATTTTTGCACCAAAATTAAACTGCTGACTTTTATAATGACGCACTTCTACTGAAAAATAAACGTAATGGTGTATACTTTAAAAAAAGTATTAGTTTGAGCCAAAACGTGTTTTTGTCGATAAAATTGAAATAACGTTTTTCATAATTTTTTTATACTATGTTCTTTGTCTTGGCGTTTAAATAGAAGATATTGCACGACAAACTTTTCCGTGGATCATCTAGACCCGTAGTGCCGATTAAGGGTTAAAAAAATGTTTCATGTGTAAATCGTTAAGTGTTGTTATTTTCTTTTAATGAAGACACAATTAACGAATGTATAGTTGTTTTTATTTTTTAAAATTATATGAGCGAAATTTAAATAATTTGATTACTCTAAACATTTTTCTTTTACTGCCTGTCATGAAAACTTACTATTTTCTGCAATTAATACCGCAGTAGAAGAATGTTCAGAGTAATATTTTTGATGGCAGATGGCTTCTAATTATCTGAAAACTATTAATATTTACTTGCGCCTTTTCTTAGGAAAGCCAGAACAAAATTTAGTTTTTCTCAATCTTTAATATTATTATGTATTATGTATTATGTATTTTTATTCATATTGTTAAGTATTTCCTTATTTAAAAATTTTGACCCGAATTTTTCAAAAAATTATTATTTTGAAAACAATTTTTTACATTCGAAAAAGTTTTTTTTATTGATTTAGATTTTAAAAAAATGTTAAAAATATTTGTAATAAGAGAACTTTCATGACCTTTTGAACAAAATGTATCTTAGGGACATCTTAGCGCATATATAAGTTTTAGTGTCGACTGTAATGATCACACAATGATAGTAACTTATGTTCTTATTGTTCTAAAGTGAAAAAAACAATTTGGAAATATATTTGATATCTGGATTAGAGATGTTTTAATATAAGGGTTGTTTCAGTATTATGTTATATTCAACTTACGACCAGAATCAAAAAGTAGCCTCAGCGTGCAGAGCAGCATTAGGACAAACAGCTTCATTTTAATGTAAAACCTCGGAAACAATTTTTAAAGTATTTCTCTAACTGTAAGTGAATGGATCTCAAATATTTTTCACTTGAATATATATATATATAAGCCATTACCTCGTTCTTGGAAAAACGTGTCGTCCACGAGTAGGCCGCTGATTGGTCTGTTTGTAAAGCGTATTATTATTGCTACACAATAAATAAACTGTACATGCCCACTAATACCTCAGGCGGTAAGATAATAACATCTCTTGCTTTTCTGGTACGGCTAATCAAGGTTGCCAGATTTTCCTCATGATTCGAAAAAGCTAGACGATTGTAGCCTTGGCCATTAAAGAAACTGTATTTGTGAGCGACTATAACACATGGATTCTGCATAGTTTTTTCCGTAGGATTGAATGACGTATTTACTTTCACCGCAATTCAGATATATGAACATATACTTTAAGAAATTTAAGCTATTTAGAAATTAATAAATTATTATTAGACATTTATTAAAAAAATTTATGTCAAAAACAAATATACTTTAATTTAAAACTGTTTTCCTCGCATGGCAAACTATTTCAACATATGCTCACAATTTTAATGATGATTTCAGCAAAAAAAATTTTTTTAATCGAACATTATCCTTATATAAGCTATAATTTTCTTAAACAATAAAAAATCATATTATCTGTTTTGCCTCATCCCTTTCTACAAGTAACGAAGCCAGGAATAAGGACCTTATGCAAATAGTTGTATTTCCAAATTCACAATGAGGTATTTCATTTAGATCGTCGAAATTTCAAACAAAAAAGATTAAAATTCAACCAAAAACAATAGAATTTTCCATTCATAAATATAAAAAAAACAAGTTTCTCACAAAATAGTTAAATCTTTAACCAAATTGATGAATTTTTAATCAAGAAAGGTGACTTTCGAACCAAATAGTGAAATTTTGAGCTCAAAAAGATATTTTTTGATTCAAAAATGAAACAGTTAAATTTCTAAATTAAAAAATTAATGGTTAACAAGATGAAGAATTCATTTTCATCAAATTAAATTTAACAAAGATACGTGTTTTGAACCCATTAGGTGAGTTCTCAACTAAAAAAATGCATTTTTAATAAGCAAGGTTAATGTTCTACAAAAAAAAAGAATTTGCAAAGAAATATAAATTTTTTGCAAAACATTTAATTTTCAAATTTATGAAAAAAAATGTTCAATTGAATATTTTTGGTTTCTAATTCATTTTAGTCCTAAAATAATTATTTTTTTTACTGCAAAATTAAGTTATTCTATGTATGGTTAAACATTTATCTATTTCAGACAAAAATTCAACTGTTTGATTGCAATTTTCTTCACTTTGTTAAAACTTTCTTTTTTGCGGTAGAATATTGATTTTGCGGGTGACTAATTCACTTTTCTCGTCAAAAATTTATTTATTTTTTTGGCTAAAACTTAACTATATGGTTAAAAATTTCTTTGGAAGTTCAAAATTTGTGTGAAAATTCATATTTGTTGTAAAAAATTTATTTTTAATCTACAAAATTATCTTATTTGGTTAAAAATTATTTTTTTTATATAAAAATTATTTTTTCACTAGAAATTAATCTCACAAACTCAAAATGTAACTAATTCATTTTTCATTAAAAAAATTTTTTTTTAACATACATTCAAGGTTGCTGGTTGAAAATTTATCTGCTTTTTTTAAATTGGAATATTGTGTTGAAAAAAATTTCGTTTTGTTTTAAATTGAATTTGTTGTAAGAAAATGTAGTTACTTTATTTATGCTGGAAAATTAATCTTTGTTAGTAGAGAAATCATTAATTTTGTACAAAACCTGTCTTTTTGGGTTGGTTTCTTCTTTTAATAAATGAAACTATTTTTTTTATTAAAAATTAAAATCTTTTTTAGTTGAAAAAGCAGCTTGTATATTTTTTGTTGAAAATTCATCCTTCTGCTTAAAAATCCAACTACTCTGTTAAAAATGTACCTATTTTGCTGTGAACTAATATATTTTTTTGAAAATTTGTCTCTTTCAGTAAAAATCCAATCTCCATGGTGGGAATTTCATCTATTTGGTGAAAAGTTTTATCCATTTCGGTAATTCTATTTTTCAAGGAAAAGATGTTTCTTCAAAAATTCAACTATATATTTAAAATTTTGTCTTTCTGCTCAAAATATTTATCTCTTCTGAAGCACAAATTTAATATGCTTTGGTTAAAAATTACTTTATTTCCGTTTAGGATTTGAATATAATGTTAAAAGTTCATCTTTTTCTAGACAAATCTTGATGTTCTTAATTTACATCGTAGATAACATTTGTCTTGTCGTCTCGTTCCTGGCAGTGTTTATCGAAAAGCTCATGAACAGGATGTTTCCATACCACCCGCTATTATTTGCTGCCATTTCAGTTTTAATTATATTTCTAATGTAAATGTATTCGTTTTACATCTTGCTTTCTCTGAGGATAAAATACAGTAGTTTTAATGTGTTCGAATTTAAACATTTCATTAAACTGCTGCACTAGTTTTTACAAGAAATTCCGTCCTTGATCAGTCAGAGTGACCTATGGTGCTCCAAACACGTAGATGTAATATTCCATCCAATCATCCAGGATGCTTTCAGAAATTTCATTTTTAGTTGTTAGTAGTAAAGTGCATCGCGTTAACATGTATTGCATACTCAAAATATACTTCTTTTCGCGTCTTGTCTCCGTCAATGGGCATGGCTACTTGCTGATGAGGGTTTAGGAGAATATCGAAAATAATACTCTTGGCGTGGTTTATTACTTTAACTGCCTTTTGTAGTTTTCAGAGAGAGTATGATTCATCGTCTTTTTTTCTGCATTCATTCCTTTTCTTGTTTAGTTAGTTTGCGAGTGTAATTAAAACATGAGTCTAGTCGTCTTATAGTTAATTTCATGTTCTTGAAATCGTCACTCATCCAACCTAGGTGTCTTAGTCATTCTTTATCATGGTAATTTGTGATATTATCCCTTCTAATTATTTTCCATACTTTCCTAGCTGTATTTGGTTGTACTTCAACCCTTGTATTTATCACCGGGTTTTCTCCCAACTTCAAGCTAGATC
>JAUELO010457176.1:0-12723 GCA_032357855.1 Amphibolips quercusostensackenii | reverse complement strand
ATAAATTTTCAACCAAATAGTTGCATTTTGAAAAACAAAAAAATATTCACCAAAATTAAAATAGTTCAATTTTCAATTTAAAAAATTCATTTCTAACACAAAAAAGAGAATTTCCTAGAAAACGAATGGATTTTTAACCCAAAAATTTAATTTTCGACGAAATAGTTGAATTTTCTACCACAAAAAATACGAATTTTCAACCAAAAAATCAGAATTTTTAACCAAGTAGTTGCATTTTTAACTAGAAAAGATAAATATTGAACTAGCATTGGAATAAATAAAAGAAAAATTCTTTAAAATTAATTTTCAACCCAAAAAAAAGATTTTTCAACCAAGTAGTGAAATTTACAACCAAAAAGAGGATTAAAAAAAATTTTATGTTTTAATTTTCATATTAATTAAGCGATAAATCTACAACTAACTTGTTGAATTTTCAACGAAAAAATAGAATTTTTCCCTAAAAATATAAATTTTCAAAAAAAAAGTTGATTTAAAAAAAAAAGTTTAATTATGCTACCGAAAAATACGAATTTTTCAATTAAATCATTTTATTTTCAACTAGAAATATAAATATTTAACTAGCATAAAAATAGTTAAATTTTCAATTAAAAAAATTAATTCTCAACACAAAAAAATAAGATTTTCCAAAAATTAGTAAAATTTCAACCAAAGACATGAAACTTTGATTTAATCATAAACATGCATCCAATTATTTAAATTTTTAACTAAAAAAGAAGAATTTTCTACAAAACAGTTTAATTTTCAATCCCAAAATATGAATCTTCGAAAAATTAAAATTTTTAACCAAAGAGATCAATTTTTAATTAAAATAACGAATAATCAATAAAAAAATTTCAACAAAAAATTTTTTTAAACATTAAACATTTTTTCACGTTTAATTGGATACATTCTTGACACTCATGAAATAATTTTTTTTCTTAAAATACATTATCCCGAGTCACTCTAGACCAATTACGGTTATTTTCGAACAATTTTATCGTCAATGAAATGAAATTGTTACCATGCAAAATTATAATCAATGGTATTAAATTTTCTCAAATTGTTGACGTTCGCTCGCATTTTAGTACTTCAGTACACCATTTCAATTTTTATCTTCGCAATTCATAATTTTTTCCGGATATTGTTTTCTTCTAAAATATCCGGAAAAAATTATGCGCGAAAATTTAATTTGAATTTTTTATCTAACAATAAATTTTTTATAATATTGTCCCGAATATTATATATATATATATATATATATCATATTATAATATATATCATAAATATCATATATATCACATTATCATATATTTTTGAAATAATATATATTAATGTTTATTTTAATTATTTTTGAATTACTTAAATAAGATAAAGAATTTAATGCTACCTGAAAGACGAAGGATCCGTTTTGCGAAGACAAAATTCACAGCACTGTCACTAAGAAAAATTTTCTGACAAACAGCACTTGACCGGATGTTTAATCGTTTATAGTGAACATGTTGAGCAGTCTCAAAAAAAAAATTAAGATGATACACCTGGAGCTGCGAGGAGGTACTGTACAGTTCCAGTCTCGCGTTCGAACTGAGCGCCTCTCGAAACGGATGTCTTTTATAACCTCTATTCATGAAGATATTATCATTACCCAATCCCATCTCTTCATTTTTTGGATTTTCAACCGAGAATTCTCCAAAAAAGAGAGAAAAGGATTTTTAACAAAGTTATTTGATTTTTGGCTATGAGGCGAGTTTTCTGTAGAATAGTTGAATTTTCAATGAAAAAATATAATTTAGGAAGAAAAAGATGAATTTTCAAGAAAGGCGATTATTTCGCTAAAAAGACGATACATTTTTAATGAAATAGAAGGTTTTTTTAATCAAATAATAATATTTTCAATTAAAATGATAAATGTTTAACCAAAAATGGAATAGTTTAATTTTTAGTATAAAAAAATTATTTTTGACCAAACAGATACATTTTTTATTCCGTGATAAATCTGCAAGCAAGTAATACAATTTTTAACAAAAAAGAAATATTTTCTAAGGAATAGTTGAATTTTCATCACGAAAATATGATTTATCAACAAAAAGTGAATTTTTAACCCAGACGATTATTTTTTTACAAAAAAAAATTTAGTATGGACGAAATACAAGAATTTTTAACTAAACAGTTGGATTTTCAATTTTCAACCGAATAGTTAAATTTTCAACAAAAAAGATAAATATTCAGTAATAAATCTACAATCAAGTAATTGAATTTTTAACAAAAAAAATCATAATTTTGTACAAAACATCCTGATTTTCAACTTAAAAGTTCAATCTTAACCAAATAGTTAGATTTTCTATAAAAATAGTTGAATTTAAAAGAAATAAAATCTAAAAAAAATTAATAAATTTTTCACGAAAAAGGTTACATTTTTATTTAAAAAGTTTATTTTTAACCAAATAAATGAATTTTCTATAATAATAGTTGAATTTTAAACCAGAAAATAAAATTTTTTAAAAAAAGATAAACTTTCCACGCTGAAGGTTAATTTTCTAAAAAAAATTTTCAACCCAATAGTTGAATATTGAACTAAAAAATTCATTTTCAACCAAGAAGTTGGATTTTTCATCAAAATACTTAAATCATAATTCACAAACTAAAATTTTTTTAAAAAAGATAAATTTTTCACGCTGAAGGCTAATTTTCTGGAAAAAAAAAATTCAGCAAAATACAAAAATTTTCAACCAAATAGTTGAATTTTTAACTGAAAAAAAATATTCAAACAAAAATAGAATAGTTTAATTTCCAGTTTAAAAAATTTTTATTTTATCAAAACAGATGAATTTTTAATTCAGTAATAAATCTACAACCAAGTAATTGAATTTTTAACAACCAAAAAAATAATTTTTTGCAAAACAGCTAAATTTTCAACTAAAAAGTTCATTCTCAACGAATTAGTTGAATTTTCTATTAAAATAGTTGAATTTAAAAGAAATAAGATCTAAGAAAAATAAATAAATTTTTCTCGAAGAAGGTGAAATTTTCAACTAAAAAGTTCATTTTCAACCAAATAGTTGAATTTTCTATGAAAATAGTTGAATTTTAAACCAAAAAATAAAATTTTTTTTTTTAAAGAAGATAAATTTTTCACGCTAAAGGTTAATTTTTTTTTTATTTTGCAACAAAATAAAAGAATTTCTAACCAAATAATTGAATTTTTAACAAAAAAAACATATTCAAACAAAAATAAAATTGTTTAGTTTTTTGTTTAAAAAATTTATTTTTAACCAAACAAAAAAAATTTCAATTTAGTAATAAATTTGCAGCCAAGTAGTTGAATTTGAAAAAAAAAATTATTCACAATACAGCTGAATTTTTTTTTTAAAGTTTATTTTCAACCAAATAGTCGAATTTTCTATCAAAATAGTTGAATTTTAAACCAAAAAACAAGATTTAAAAAAAAAAGATAAATTTTTTCACGATGAAAGTTAATTTTCTAAGAAAAAAAAATTTTCAACAAAATACAAGAATTTTCAATTAAATAGTGGAATATTCTACTAAAAAAAAATTCAAACATAAATAAAATGGTTCAATTTTCAGTTTAAAAAATATATTATTTTAACAAAACAGATAAATTTTCAATTCGGTAATAAATCTGCAACCAAGTAATTGAATTGTTAACAAAAAAAAATAATTTTTAAAAAACAGCTGAATTTTCAACTAAAAGGTTTATTTTTAACTAAATACTTGAATTTTCTATGAAAATAGTTAAATGAAAAAAATTAGGTTGAAAAAAAATAAATTTCTGAGAAAGAAGGTTAATTTATTTATTTTTTTTAATTTTTAACAAAATACAAGAATTTTAAACCAAATAGTTGAATTTTCAACTAGAAAGTTTATTTTCAACCAAATAGTTGAATTTTGTGTCGAAATAGTTGAATTACAAAAAAAAAAGTTTAAAAAAAAAGAAACATTTTTTACGAAAAAGGTTGAATTTTTAACTAAAAAGTTCATTTACAACCAATCAAATAATTGAATTTTTTATCAAAAAAGTTCAATTTTAAACCAAAAAAAAAGATTTGAAAAAAAATTTCCACGAAGAAGGTTAATTTGCCTTATAAAAATATTTTCAACAAAATACAAGAATTTTCAATCAAATAGTTGAATTTTCAAATAAAAAACATAAATATTTAACAAAAAATAAAATGGTTTAATTTTCAGTTTAAAAAATTTTGTTTTAAACCAAGCAAATAAATTCATAATTTAGTAATAAATTTGCAGGTAAGTTATTGAATTAAAAAAAATAATAATAATTTTTTACAAAACAGCTAAATCTTCAACTAAAAAGTTTATTTTTAACTAAATACTTGAATTTTCTATTAGAATAGTTAAATTAAAAAAATAAGGTTAAAAAAAGATAAATTTTTGAGAAAGAAGCTTAATTTACTTTAGAAAAAAAATTTCAACAAAATACAAGAATTTTCAACCAAATAGTTGAATTTTCAACTAAAAAGTTTATTTTTAAGCAGATAGTTGAATTTTTTTTCAAAATAGTTGAATAAAAAAATAAAATCAAAAAAACGTTTAATTTTTCACAAAAAAAGTTGAATTTTCTATCAAAATAGTTGAATTTTTAACCAAAAAGAAAGATTTTAATAAAAAAATTTCGACGAAGAAGGTTAATTTTCTAAACAAAATAATTTTTAACAAAATAAAAAAATTTTCAATCAAATAGTTAAAATTTCATCTAAAAAACATAAATATTTAGCAAAAAATAAAATGGTTTAATTTTTAGTTTGAAAAATTTTGTTTTGAACTAAACAGATAAATTTAAAATTCAGTAATTAATTTGCAGCCAAGTAATTGAATTTCTAACAAAAAAGAAATATTTACAGAACAGCTAAATTTTCAATTAAAAAGTTCATTATTGAACAAATGGTTAAACTTTCTATAGAAATAGCTGAATTTTACACCAAAGAATAAGAAAAAAAAAGATAAATTGTTTACGAATAAGGTTGAATTTTCAACTAAAAAGTTCATTTTTAACCAAATAGTTAGATTTTCTATCAAAATAGTTTAATTTTAAACCGAAAAAGGAGATTTAAAAAATATATAAATTTTTTACGAAGATTAATTTTGTAAAAAAAAAAATTTTCAACAAAATACAAGAATTTTCAACCAAACAGTTGATTTTTCTATGAAAATAGTTAAATTTCAAAACAGCAAATTAGATTAAACAAAAAGATAAATTTATTACGAGGAAGTTTGAATTTTAAACTAAAAATCTCATTTTCAACCAAATAGTTAAATTTTTTATTAAATAATTAAATTTTAAACCAAAAAATAAGATAAAAAAAAATAAATTTTTCAACTAAAAAGTTAATCAAAAAATGAGATTTGAAAAAAGATAAATTTTTTACGAATAAGGTTGATTTGCTAAAAAAAAATCAGCAAAATACAAGAATTTTCAACCAAATAGTTAAATTTTTAATTAAAAAGTTTATTTTTAACTAAATCGTTGAATTTTCTAAAAAAAAAAGTTGAATTAAAAAAAAAGACTTAAGAAAAGACAAATTTTTTACAAAGAAGGTTGAATTTTCAACGAAAAAGTTTATTTTCAACTAAGCAAATAGTTGAATATACTATCAAAACAGTTGGATTTTAAACCAAAAAATAAGATTTGAAAAAAAGATAAATTTTTTACAAAGGTTAAATTTCTAAAAAAAAAAATTTGCACCAGAATTCAAGAATGTAACCAAATAGTTGAATTTTCAAATGAAAAACATAAATATTTAAAGAAAAATAAAAGAGATTAATTTTCAGTTCAAAAAATGTTTATTTTTAAAAATAGAGAAATTTTTAATTTAGTTATAAATCTACAGCCAAGTGATTAAATTTTCAACAACAACAAAAATAATTTTTTACAAAACAGATGGATTTTCAACTAAAAGTTCATTTTTAACCAAATAGTTGAATTTTCTATCAAAATAGTTTTATTTTAAATGGAAAAAGGAGATTAAAAAAAAGATAAATTTTTTACGAAGAAGATAAATTTTGTAAAAAAAAAAATTGTACCAAAATACAAGAATTTTCAACAAAATAGTTAAATTTTCAACTAAAAAAGGTAAGTATCCAACAAAAAATGGAATAGTTCAATTTTCATTTAAAAAAATTTGTTTTCAACAAAACTGAAACATTTTTAATTCCGTAATAATCTGTAACCAAGTAATTGAATTTATGAATAAACAGTTGAATTTTCAACTTAAAAGTTCATTTTCAACTTAATAGTTGATTTTTCTATGAAAATAGTTGAATTTTGAAACAACAAATAAGATTAAACAAAAAGATAAATTTTTCACGAGAAAGTTTGAATTTTCATGTAAAAAGCTCATTTTAAACCAAATAGTTGAATTTTCTATTAAAATAGTTGAATTTTAAACCAAAAAATAAGGTTTAAAAGAAGATAAATTTTTTACGAAGAAGGTTAAATTTTCAACTAAAAAGTAAATCAAAAAATGAGATTTGAGAAAAAAAGATAAATTTTTGACGAAGAAGGTTAATTTTCTAAAAAAAAAAATTTTCAACAAAGTACAAGAAATTTCAACTAAATAGTTGAATTTTCAACTAAAAAAAAATATTTAAACACAAATACTAGAATGGTTCAATTGTCAGTTTAAAAAATTTTTATTTAAACAAAACAGATAAATTTTTTATTTAGTAATAAATCTACAACCAAGTAATTAAATTTTTAACAACAACAAAATAATTTTTCACAAAACAGCTGATATTTTAACTAAACAGTTTATTTTCAACTAAATAGTTGCATTTTCTATTAAAAAATTTGAATTTTAAATATAAAAATAAGAATTAAAAAAAAGATAAAATTTTCACGAAGAAGGTTAATTTTCTAAAAAAAAAATTTCAACAAAATACAAGAAATTTTAACCAAAAAGTTGAATTTTTAACAAACAAAAAAAAAATATTTTAACACAAATAGAATGGTTTTATTTTCAGTTTAAAAAATTTTTATTTTAACAAAATAGATAAATTTTTAATTTAGTAATAAATCTACAACCAAGTAATTAAATTTTTGAAAAAAAAAATTTTTCACAAAACAGCTGAATTTTCAACTGAAAAGTTCATTTGTAACCAAATAGTTGAATCCTCTTTTAAAATAGTTAAATTTTAAACCAAAAAATAAGATTTAAGAAAAAGAAAAATTTTTTACAAAGAAGGTTAAATTTTCAACTAAAAAGTTAATTTTCAAGCAAATTAGTTGAATTTTCTATCAAAATAGATGAATTTAAAACAGAAAAATAAGATTTAAAAAAAAAAGATAAATTTTTCACGATGATTGAATTTTCAACTAAAAAGTTAATTTTCAACCAAATAGCTGAATTTTAAACTAAAATATAAGATTAAAAAAAAATTTAGGAAGGTTTTAAAAACAAAAAAAATTGCAGCAGAATAGTTGTATTTTTAAATAAAAAAAATATTTTAACAAAAATAGAATAGTTTAATTTTCTGTTTAAAAAATTTATTTTGAACCAAGCAGATGAAATTTCAATTAATCAACAAATCTGCAACCATATAGCCGAATTTTTCACAAAAAAAAATTATTTACAAAACAGCTGAATTTTCAACTAAGAAGTTCATTTTTAACCAAATAGTTGAATTTGCTATTAAAATTGTTGAATTATAAACCTAAAAATAATATTATAAAAAAAGATAAATTTTTCATGAAGAAGATTAATCTTCTAAAAAAAATAATTCACTAAAGTACAAGAATTTTCAACCAAATAGTTGAATTTTCATCTAAGAAAAAATATCTGAACAAAAATAGAATGTTTTGATTTTCTGTTAAAAAATTTCAATTACAACAAAAGAAATAAATCTTTGATTCGGTGACAAATCTGCAACCAAATAATTAAATTTTTAAGAAAAGAAAAGAATTTCTTACAAAACAGATAAATTTTTAACTGAAAAATTCATTTTCAACCAAATAATTGAATTTTTTGTAAAAAAAGTTAAATTCAAAACCAAAAAATAAGATTAAAAAAAATCAGAAAAAAGGTTAATTTTTTTAAAAGAGAAGAATTTCAACAAAATAAAAGAATTTTCAACCAAATAGTTGAATTTTCAACTACAAAAATCAATATTAAACCAAAAATAGAATGGCTTAATTTTTATTTTAAAAAATTTTGTTTTTAACCAAAACAATTGAGTTTTCAATTTAGTAATAAATCTGCAAACAAATAATTGAATTTTTAACAAAAAAAGAATTTTTCACAACAGAGTTGTATTTTGACCCAAAACTTACGTTTTCTACCAAAGTGTTAAATTTTCTATTAAAATAGTTCAATTTGAAACCAAAAAAGCAGACTTTTCAACAAAATAATCAATTTTTGACGAATAAGATTAGTTTTCTCCAAAAAAAATGAATTTTCAACAAATACAAATTTTCAACCAAAAATGGAAAAGCCTAATTCTTAATTCAAAAAATTTATTTTTAATCAAGCGGATAAATTTTCAATTCTGTAATAAATCTGCAACCAAGTTATTAAATTTTTAATAAAAAAGAAGAATTTTTAACCAAACAGTTAAATTTTAAATTTAAAGTTAATTTTTAACCAAATAGTTGAATTTTCTATTAAAGTAGTTGAATTTTAAACAAAAAAAAATTTTTTTTTGAACAAAAAAGATAAATTTTTCACGAAGAATAATTTTCTTAAAAAATAAAAGAAAATTTTAAGGAAATACAAGAATTTTTAACTAAATAGTTCAATTTTTAACTAAAAAAGATAAATATTCAATTTCAAATAAAATGTTTTAATTTTCAGTTTAAATCATTTATTTTCAACCAAACAGATACACTTTCAATTCCATAATAAATTGGCAACCAAGTGATTAAGTTTTTGAAAACAAAAAACAAAAATTACAATACAGAGGAATTAAAAAAAAATGTTTACGTCCAACCAAATAATTAAATTATCTATCAATGTAGTTGAGTTTTAAACCAAAGAAAAAAGATTTTTTAACAAAAAAGGTAATTTTTTAAGAAGAAGATTAATTTAAAAAAAACAATTAATTTTTTTAAAAAATAAAAAAAATTTCAACCACATAGTTGAACTTTCAATCAAATAATTAAATTTTTAGCTAAAGAAAATAAATATTTAACTAAAAAAGAAATTATTTAATTTACAGTCACAAAAATCTATTTTCAACTAAATAGATAAATTTTCAATTTCTTAATGAATCTGCAACCAAGTGGTTTAATTTTTAACAAAAAAGAATAATTTTTTACAAAATAATTGTATTTTCTATCTGAACAGTTAAATTTTAAACCAAAAAAGAAAATTTTTTAGCAAGAAAAATAAATTTTTAACCAAAAAATATTCTTTAAACCAGAGAACAATTTTCCACAAAACAGTGGAATTTTCTATCAAAATAATTGAATTTTAAACCCAAAAAAAGATAAATTTTTAACCAAGGCAATACATTTTTTAACAAATATGAATTTTGTACAAAATACAACTAGAAAAGATAAATATTCTACCAAAATTGCAACAGTTAATTTTCAATTTAAAACATCTATTTTTAATTAAAAAAAAAATTTCAACATTGTGATAAATCTGCAACTAAGTGATTGCATTTTTTTTACAAAAAAGAAGGATTTTCTACTAAACAGAAAAAAATAAATCTTAAAGAATAATTCAAAAAGAAGATTAATTTTAAAAAAAAAAGAGATGAATTTTCAACAAAATTCAAGAATTTTCAACCAAATAGTGGAATTGTCAACTAAAAATGATAAATATGTAACCAAAAATAGAATAGTTTAATTTTTAGTTAAGAAAATTTCTTTTTGAACTAACAATTTAAATTTAAATTCTATGATAAATTTTTAAACAAATAATTAAATTTTCAAATAAAAAGAATAATTTTTCACAAAACAATTGATTTTCAACTAGAAAGTTCATTTTTAACCAAATTTGGATTCCAAACCGAAAAAAAAAGATTTATCAACAAAGAAAAAAAACATTTTCCACGAAGAATAATTTCCTAAAAAAAATATATGTTTCTAACAAAATACGAGAATTTCTAACTAAAAAAGATCAATATTTAACCGAAAATGAAATTGTTTAATTTTTAGTTTAAAAAATTTGAAATTTAAAAACTTTTTAAATAGTTAAGTTTTCAAAACAAAAATTTAAAAAATTATTACAATAAATATAAAGATAAAATAAAAAAATAAAAATAAGAGAAATAAAAAAAATATTAATTTTTAACCAAATCCAACAATTTCTGACCAAATATTTGAATTTTTAATTAAAAAAGATAAATATTTGACGAAAAATGAAATAGTTTAATTTTTCAGTCAAAAAAAGGCATTTCCAAGCAAATAGTTAAATTTTCTACTAAAGTAGTTAAAATTCAAATACAAGAAAAAAATTTTTGAACCAAAAAAAAAAATTTCAACGAAGAAGATTAATTTTTTAATAAAAAAGACGAATAGTTAAATTTTTAATTGAAAAAATTAATTTTCAACACAAAAAGAAGATTTTCCTACAAAATATTTGGATTTTTAACCCTAAAATATGATTTTTCAACTAAAAAGATAATTTTCTATTTAAATAGTTCAATTTTCAACTCAAAAAAAAGGAATATTTAACTAAAAAATAGGTCTACAATAAGTTAAATTTTCAACAAAAAAAAATTCTTCAGTCAAGAAATTTTTTTTTAATTTTTTTAATTTTCCAGATAATAAGACAAAGTTTCTATAAATAATTAAATTTTCAACTGAATAATTCAATTTTCTATCATAATTGTTCAATTTTTAATCGCTGAACGACAAATTTCCAAAAAAAGTTAAACTTTTTAAAAAATGAATAATTTTTCAAAAAAATTGTTGAAAAAAATAGTTAAATTTTTAGCCAAAAAAAATTAAGTCTCTACAAAAAATGAAAAATATGATAGTACACTTTTCCGACAAAAAAAATCTTTAAACAAAAATATTTGAATTTTCTCCTAACGAGATGAATTTTTCACTAAAATTAACAACCTACAATTAAAATATTTAAATTTTAAGTTTAAAAAATTGATTTTCAACCAAAAATACGAATATTCAAATCTAAAGATCAATTTTCAAAAATGTTCAATCCCATGGTGGACAAAATTTAAAAATTTTCCGAAATTGTGATCATTTTTTATTGAAAAAAAAAAATATAATAATTGACACTCGACAGTTGCTTCTCATGGAAATTTATGACAGGAATTGATCTTGAGAATCGGATCATGCTGATGCGCAATTTGCTGATTAAATAAAAAATCCGAAACCTGTATAAAAGCGTTGCATATAATTTTAATCCAATTTCGGGATCAAATTAATTAACTGGAATTTACTATGCACGAGTCAAAACTTCTCTTTCAGTTCTGCTCAAATAATTTAATTTAATTTTTAAGCTTTCTTGCTGAAAAAAGGTAAAAACAAATAAAAAGGAATAGAAATAAATAGAAAAGAATAGAAAAGAAAAAAGGAAGAAAAGGGATAAATTAAATAAAAATTTATTTAATGTTATTCAATTTATTTAATAAATTAACACATTATATTTATTATATAATATAATAATATTTAATTAGAGAATATTAAATCTTTTATATTTATTTTTACACATTCTGAATTTTTTATTTTTGACTCAAAAAAAATTTTTTCATAAATTAAGGAAACTATGTCTGAAATATAAATTTTTTTATTTTATCAAAAAAAAACTTCATAATAAAGAAAATAATTTTTTTAAATTTTCATTGAAACTATTTGGTAAAAAATCCAACTGTTTCGTAGAGAAAATTTTTTAAACTGAAAAATCCTTTTTTTAATGAAAATTTAACCATTTTACTTTGTGTCAACAATTTTTTCACTTTAATAATTTAACTTTTCAGTAGAAAGTTTTTGAAATTTTTTAAAAATTCAACTATTTGGTTAAAAATGTATGTGTTTTCATAAAAATTCGACTTTGTCGTAGAAATTTAATTATCTTGGTATTTTCATGAAAACTCGTAATTTTTTTACAAATTTATCTCTTTGATTTAGAATCGAACTACTTTATTAATAATTGATTTTTAAATTTTTTCATATTTTGATATTAATTTTTAATAAAAAATCATGTATTTCGATAAAACGTAATGTTTGTTCATAAAACCGAATCTTCGTGAATAAAAATTAGTGTTTGTTCATAAAATAAGAGAAGACAAAAAAACATAATCTTTGTTGATTAAGTATAATGTTTGTATGCAAAAAATTGTGTTTATGGATAAAAAATATATTTGTTGATAAAACATGGTGTTTCTGATAGAACGTAATGTTTGTTTATAAAACATAATGTTTGTTGCTTAAACATTATGTCTGCATATAGAACATTACAAGATAAAATGCATTCTTTGTTGAATTAACATAATTTTTGTATGTAAAAAATTATTCATTTTGATAAAACATAATGTTTGTTCATAAAACCTAATGTTTGTGGATAAAACACAGTGTTTGCTGATAAAATATAACAAGACAAAAAACATAATTTTTCTTAATAAGGTATAATGTTTGTTTAAAAAAAAATTATGTTTGGTAGTCAAAAAATATTTTTGTTGATGAAACATGATGTTTTTCATAAAATATAATGTTTGTAGATAAAACGTAATGCTTGTTGCTCAAACATGTCTGCATATGAAACATAGCAAGATGAAACACAA
>JAUELO010457155.1:0-12724 GCA_032357855.1 Amphibolips quercusostensackenii | reverse complement strand
ATTTTCGTTTTTTTTTTTTTGAATATTTAAAATCCTCTATCTCTAATAATTTTTTTACCACAAAAAGTTATAAGAATAAATTGTTCGTCTTTCCAAGCACTATGAATAGCTGTACATCGAATTTTTAAATCTTAAAAAATGGCCTCAACAATTTTGAAAACGCTCTAGCTTTTTGAATTTTTATCCAAAATAGTTGGATGACGAACTCTTTTTTAAATTTCAGGTCTTAAAACAATGTGCCAAAGGACAATCCAATCGCACAATTTCATCGAAAGTTAACGTGTTTAGAGACGACGACAACGACGACAGACAGACATTGAAGTAAATTCCCTTAAATCTTGAGGGATACCTAGTAATCGCACAAAAATCAAGTAAAATATCATAAAGCATTTAAAAATCTATAAGATATTTTAAACTTTTAAAAACAAACGAAAAATCTCGTAAAGCCCTTTGAAATCCCTTGAAATCTTTAATATTTTTTTTAATCCCTTGAAATCCATATAAATTCTTTAGAATCTTATAAAATCTTTTAAGTTCTTTTGAAATCCGATAAAAACCTCAAATATTGTAAAATTTCTTGAAATCTTCGAAATCTTTTAAGTCTTCAGAAATATAATGCAAATCATTTTGAAATTTCTTAGAAATTTTTAAATATCTTAAAATATCTCGGAATGAAATCCCGTACAACATTCTTATAAGTTCAATATCTTTCAAAATTTTGTTCAAAATCTTTGATATCCTCAAAAAATCCTTTGAAATTTCTTGAAATTTTAAAAAATTTAAAATTTAAAAATTTTACAATTTTACAATTTTATTTTTATATTTTTTTTATATATTTATATTTTTTATATATTTATTTTTAAAATTTTAAAATTTTAAATTCCCGAAATTAGTTAAAATCCTATCAAAGCCCTAGGAATCTCTTGAAATGTTTGGAATCTTGAAATCTTTTAAAATTTAGATTTTTTAGATCGCGCATATGATATAGTAGTTGATATAGCTAAGAAGTCTGAAAATATATTCGAAGCAACTAAAAAAAATGAATTTAAACAAAATAGTCCAATTTTCAACCACCGAAACGAATTCTTGACTAAAATGATGAATATTCAACCAAAAAAAAGCTCCCCTACAACGATAGCGACATCCTTCTAGATTAAGAAAAAATTTTTCGTTTGGGTTTCAGGTTAGCCGTTTTCGAGAAATGGTGCGAAGGTTGGGCCCACCTCCTCATGGAACGCCTTCACGAAAATCGATGCTGTGGCCAGAAGAATCAACTTTTCAAAACTTTTTAAAAAGCATTTTGTAGTCTAAACATTAATAAAACTTTTAAAAAAAAATCATCAAAAAATAATGAATAGTTTTCTTACAATAAAATTCCAAAGAACGCCCTGAAAACCGGCCCATTCGGAGGAACACCCCCTTAAATAATTTTCGGCCTAAAAGTACAGCCAGCGCCGCTCTCGGCCTTGGTCAACATTTTCGTCACTTTAATTTCAGAGTACCATGGGGCTTATGTGTAGTAAACGGCACTCGTATCCAGAATTGGTCAGGTCGATTCCGATTCCTTATAGGAATTGATTTTTGGTGCCGATTTTTCGATTCCTCGAAATCGATTCTTGATCCCGAAAAATTAATTCCAGAAATCGATTTTTCGTCGAAATCGTGTTCGATTACGTTCACAGAGCTAACGGAAAATAAATTTTAAATTTACTATCTAAGTGTACAAAAAATTAAAAAAACCTTATAAATTTTCTAACAAAAGATTTAAAAACCAATTGAAATTCATATTCATTTCATTGTTTTTAATGTCTGTAGCAAACCTCCAAATACTGCCCGTGTGCAAGTTAAAATTTTGAATAAGCGCGGGAATTTTGAGGAGTGGGGGGATATTGAAATCAGAATCAAAAAATCGATTCCCACTTTCGATTCTTCGATTCCCCGGAATCGTCGCATATAGTTGGAATCGAGAATTGATTCTCACCGAGCATTACCCATCCCTACGCGTCTCGTGTATCCTGAAGAAATTAAATCCTTCGACTTCGCGTGGATCATGGAGGTCGCTCAACGAGTTGCGCCTGTGTGCGTCGTGTATGGATATACGTGATTTAAATCAGTAAAGATAAAAGTAGCCGAAATGGCCCGCAGAGGCGCCACTATACTGCTAGTTGTGGCTCCTATGGAAGTGCTAACTCTCAGTTTCTCTCTGGTTTAATTTTCAACCAGAGAAATGAATTGGCAAATAAAATAACTAATATTTAACCAAAAAACTAAATTTTCGACAAATCCGATCAACTTTTAACCCTCTAATCAAATTTTTAACCAGAGAATACAAAAAAAATAGCTAAAACTTTTTCAGAATTTTTTTTAACAAAAGAGATGAATTTTCCAACCCAAATCAACACTTGAAAAAAAGTTGAATTTGTAACAAAATTTGTTGTTATTTTTCAAACAATAAGTTAAAAGGTCTATTAAAATATTTGAAATCAATCGCAAAAGACCAACTGTCTTCCATGTACCTGATTCCTCAACCAAACCATGTTAATTTTCTGCCAAAATAATTAAATTTTCAACCAAACAGAACAGATAAATTCTGAACGAAAAATATCATAGTTGATATCATTTTAACCAAAAAAGATTTTATCTGAAATCAAACACAGTTGTATTCCACAAAAAAATTAGATGTTTTTTCTATTAAAGATGATTTTTCGAACGAAAAGGCCGAATCTCAAACCGGAAGAGAGAATTATCAACAGAAAAGTTACATTTCAACCAAATAGTTGAACTTTTCACAGAAATAGTCGAATTTCTAACAAAATACGTTAATTTTGAACTAAGTAGTTGAACTTTTAACAAAAATAGATGAATTCTCAACGAAGAATATTATACTTGATATTATTTTAACAAAAAAAACATTTCATTTGAAATCAATAACAGTAAAATTCAACTAAAATAGACGAATTTTTTTTAAAATAGCTCAATCTTCAACCAAAAAAACTATTTTTCAACCATAACTGACCTATAAACTTTTATTGATAGATGATAATATACAAAAATACAAAGTAACTTCAAAATAACTTGAACTAAAGTTTTAAGTTACTGCGAAAATCGTAACTAAGATACGTTACGAGTTACTTTTTCAAATGGTAACGATATTACCCCAAACGTAACAAGCAGCGTAACTTCTTAGTAACTTAGTTACATATAAGAAGTTACTATGTAATAAATCATGACTTCTTTTCGGAAAAAAATTTTCTACAAATTAACTGTTCCCAGTTTATCCAATAATAAGTGAATAATCTGCAACTTATTTATTTGTTCAGAGCATTTTTTTGTAAAAAAAATTGGCTAAACGCATTCAGCCAAGAAAGAATTTATTTTCAAATTTGGAAACCGTAGCGTTCTGCATAATGTTTTGTTTTGTAAAAATAAGCCATCATCTAATAAACTTTAACTATTATCCAACAATTGATAAAAAGTTATATTAAGATAAAATTCAATGCACGGAAATTAAGGAATTCACGGAATTCACGCAATTCATTGAATTTATTAAATTTAGGGTACCAATTTGAATGCATATATTCACAAAAGTTTTAGCTCCGTCGAAATTTTTTTTTACGTGAAGCAAGTGCCCTAGTCGAAATTAAGACGCTACTTTAAACCTGCAGCTCCTTATAAGAACCTGCTTTGACGCTCTTTAAACCTATAGATCCTACTTTAAAGCTTTAACTTCTAGAGAATGAAACATTAGAGCCTACTTTGACTCCACTTAATTTTACGGGCCCTACTTTTAAACTTCAGTAGCTACAGTCTTCTAATTAAAGAATCTACTTTGATGCTGCAAAACCTCTCTTCCTTTATGCTGACCCTACTTTGAATCTTTAGAGCCCATATTTGTCTTACTCAATACTCTATATCTTGACGCTGCTTAACTTCTCTAACTATACCTTGAGTTTAGGTTATATTGTCAAAAATTAAAACTACAAAGCGCAAAGTGAAACATATTCTAAAGAGTTGTTTAATAAAATACCTGTTTTCTACTATTTATAGCGTTTTCACATATCAAATAATTTCGTGAAATCAGAAATCACAAAGTGAAAAATGTTATCAAAAATCTTCTTACAGGGGAAAAACCTAACAAGTTTTTATAACTTATACTTTAAAAAAGAAATGTTATTATGTTATTAGAAAAATTGAATTTGTCAGTAAAAAAGTATCTGCAAGCAAGAAAAGGTTTTTTTTTAAAAGTATTAATTTTCTTGAAATACCGAAACGAAAGTTTCCATTTCAGTCTTAAGCTATTGAATGCTATTGCACTGAGTATCCAGAAAACAAATATAATTAAGATTTTCGACTCGCAAAAGACAACTGAATTAAGAGAAAACGATCAAAAAAATTAAATAAAAAATGTTCAGACTAGTCTGTAACAGGTTTACTATATAATATAAGATTGAATCATTTTTAGCACTTATTACGAAAATTCTTAAGATTTAAAACAAAACTCGAGCCTATTTTTCTTCTTTAATAAAAAATACTTTTTGTTTTATGTGCATATTTATACTAGACTATACTATTGCACCTTATTTTGATAATTTCTCGGTTTCTATAGATAATATTATTGCAATAATAATCGAGCTGAAAGCTGTAAAAGGACGTATAAATGCGTATTTCCAGTATTTTATCTCATTAATAAATTATCTCCAGACACGAAACGAAATAATCGCCTGGATTTCAAGTAACTATTTCATAACTCTTGTAAAGAAAGAAAAATCTGGTGAGATTTGAGCAAATTTTATTAAACAGTATAAAAAAAGTCACTAATTTTTAAGAACTGAGTCACTAAAGAAAGTCTACTAATTTTCATGGAAAAGTATTTTAAAAACCAAGTGATCCTTTCTGATAAATAATAAACATTTCTCTAGAGTTTAAGTGACAATTTAATAATTGTAAAGAATAGGGAATCGAAGAATTGAGTATACCGGCATATAGAATTATGTTCACAAATCACTGAAGACTATAAATGCGCAGTGACCGTTTTTCCGTAGCACTGCGCACGTTGCACGTTTTGCCCATTGCGTGTACGTTGTGTGCTTGTTAGCGTGTGCTACTTGTTACTGTGATTGGGAAATGACAGGGTATTTATTTTTTGATTAAGATTATTATTTAATACTTAGTTCTAATAGAGAAAGTTACCTAATTATATAATATTACATTTTAAAATGTTTTTTAATGTGAAGACTAATCTTCGAATCGGAACAGACATTGCAGTGTTTTTCGAAATTTTTTACGCTAAAATATTAAAATATTAGAAATCATATTCATAAAAAATTAAAAATTTTAAATCCACTTTAATGTCCAAAATTAAAATTTGATCGTTGGATTCTGGGTTTTTCTAATTCGAAATAATTTCGTAGCTAAAATATTGAACCTTCTTCTTGATTGTTATCCTTCTTCACCAAATAGAAGTGACATCTATGAATCTTAAATCATACAAAAACGTCGTTGATATTATTTGAAACATTTTAATTTTTCGCTTGTAGTTTTTTTTAATTTCTGAACAAATTCGAGATATTGACAAAATATTCATTAATTAAAAAGAATATCTGGGATGAAAAATGGTTAACCTTTTGGTGATCACCCATATACTTATATAATTTTTTATTATTTAAATAATGAAAAACATATGGCAGCACAAATAAGATTACGAGGTTTAAAAAGTGTTTGAAAATACTATTATGAAAAGGTAAAAGGAATTAGAAAAGAACACTTTAAAAGTTTATTGAGAAGGGATTGTGTACACGCACCGAAAAAATCTGTCAATTCGCACCCAAATTTTTGTGCAAATAACCACTTTTTCAGATCCTCTTATTCGTACCGATAATATCCGGTTATTTGTACTGACATTTTGGTGCACTATCAATAAATAGACAATTAAAGATTTTTTAAGTAAAAAAATTAAGAATGCAAGGACGATTCACGTGAATATTTTTCATCCGACCATCGAGTGACTATGCTTTTCAGCGTGAAAGTTTTTGTACTTGAATTTTCTTTACAGAATTCTTTTTTTTTCTAATAACTCATCAAATCAATTCAAAACTATGCGTTTTGTGAAGGTTTTTGTATAATAGGAATTTTTTGTCACTATCGAGCTCTTTTTAAAATCAGTAAAATTCAATTATTTATTTTACTTATTTTAAATCATTGTTCTGGAAAAGTTATTCCACATGCAAAACTGAGTGGAGAAGTTTGATAAAAAATTATATAAATTGAAAACTGCGTTTTATGGCAGTTTTTGTATAGCAAAAAATTGTTTTTTGTCCTCAGGGTTATCAAAGCATTTTTGCACTTTAATTTTTTTCATTCTATACTACATTTAGATCGTTTTTAAGTGTTTTAAATATTTAACAAAAAAAGTATTAAGCCTTTTCTGAAATAAGTGAAATTCATTTTTTTGTTCTATACGTTTTAAATTATTGTTTAGGAAGTGCTATTTCACGTAAAAACTTTGTAAGACCGCATTATCGAAGAACTTAATATGTTTAAAAATGCACGTTTTGTGGGAGTTTTTGTGTAGCAAAAATTCCTTTCTTGTGATTAAGATTTTTAAAACATTTTTGAACTGGACTTTTTTTCATTTTTTATTGCTTTTAAATAGTTTGTGAACTTTTTACATATTTAAAGAAAAAAGCTTGGAACCCTTGTTGAAATAAGTGAAATTAAATTCTAAATTACTTCTAAATAGAAAATGTTCAATTAAAGTCTCTCGCAAATTTTTAATTTGCATTACAAATAACTACTCATTTATCATCAGAAGGATGTTTTCGTTTAAGAAACATTGATTTTAACAAACTTTAGTTGGAAGATGGTTGATGCTCATCCTACGACTTGGTACGACGCTGACTCACACTTCTTGGCGGAGATTTTGTAACCAAGGTCCATATGCGTCGATAGCAAAATAAGTTAAAGCGCGCAGTAGAATACAAGAGTTTAGGTAGTTAGTTAGGGGTTCTTATCCTCAGCGAGTGCGATTTTTCAAAATGTTTTTGTGCAACTATATGTATGAGTGACCTGGTGTGCTAAGTGTATAATTATAATTATAATAAACAAAGGCCGTTTTGTGTAATATTAATTCCAAACAAATATTCTTTTTCGTTAAAAAATCTTTATTGGATTTTCATAAAGTGTCCCTTGGAAGTCTGGCCTCTGTTTCGTATAATATGAAGCACTCGTTCTTTGTATTTCTTACAACGACGTCCCATAATTAATTTGAGAGATTTGTTTTGAAAAGAATCGTTCATTGCAGTCCATTTTAATTCCTTAAATTAATAAAGATATTATTATATTTTCTTCATAAGTTATAATGAAGAGGTTAAATAGTCTGTAAGAACTTGAGATCAAGTAACAAAACAAAAAATAAGGTCCGTAGACTAACCTCAAAAACTACGTACAAGGCAAATTACTATACTTACAACAAAATTGCACTGGTCACAATATAATCAAACAAGGGTCGTCTATAAATTTAATTACGCGTTTCACCTTTGTTTGAATAGAGATAATAATAAAATTTTCCTGAAGTGAAAAACGGTACGATATAAAAAAAAATGCGTCACGAGATTTATGAACGGCCCACAACGATTTAGAGTCCATATCAACCTACTTAGGTATATTTGTTTTAAAAATTTTTGACGTACTATGCGAATTTCGCAATAATCTGAGAAACCTTAAACCTTATTCTGCTTGATACATAACTACAAAAACTTAACCCACAAGGCCCACGAGCGACACAAAGGCTAGACCAAGAAGCGGGAAATGGGTCCAATAAGGCGCATGCGCACAATTTTCGACTTATAAACGCTACAATAAATGCATTAGAATGCGCGGCTGTGACCCATTGTTACATCCCAGGATCTGCAGTCGAATTATATTCCGTTGAAGTTATTTGCTTATTTTTAAAAATTGAGTTCGGAATGCTGCCGTTGAGTGGTAGAAACTATCGCTGTAAAAACAGGTGAATTCGAAATAAAAACACTATTGTTCATGTTCACTAATTCACAAGAAGTATTTAATGCTCTTGTCTTAAGTTTATTAGTAGTAGAGCAAGGGGGCTACGAGCTTAAATTCCAAAAGATGGCGCTATCGTCGCAAGTTTCCGACAACAACAGATAACCCCACCGACTAAGGAAGAGATCTGTTCCGTGCTGAGTTACCGTAGGCCGGTAAAACAGTGAGGTAGGTAATGCAGAATTATTCTGATATAACATTGCAACATATGTCGGTAGAACAGTAAGGTCGATAATTACACGGTTCAGTTCCATGCTAAGTAGTTGAAACAGTGAGGTTGGTAATTGAGATTCATGCTAAGTTAACACTATGAGGTTCTGTTCCATGCTAAGTTACCCTCAATCGGTTGAACAGGCAGGTCGGTAATTTTTATATCATCATCTTACCATCGGTCGGTAAGTAGGGGGTCGGTTACTTTTTATATCATCGTTTTATCGTAGGTCGGTAAAAGGGACCGTCGATAATACACATCTCAAAGCCACAGATCCAGCGTTAGTTGCTATATCAGGAGCCTACCTTATCAATCAAGGTTAAATAGCTATCGAGAACATATAGCGCCACTGTAAAATTAGTCAGTACTTTTATCCAACATAAATATTAATCTATCAACAGTCGCTAATGCATGTAACGACCGTTGGATTTGATGCTTATTCTGTTTATACCATACCGACAAAATATGTGTCAACCATCATTGCATCAGGCATGCGTACGCGCTGGTGTCCCCTCAACCTGTTCCAAATAGTAAAAGAAGATATCAGCCTCTTCGTAGAACTCTGTTTCATCTAATACTATATCCTGAATCGCCTACATTTTCTCAATTTAAATTTTCCGCACTTTAATCTTACTGAAACTTAGTTATTGAAACGAACGAAAAATCTTACATATTAACTTGGACTAGTTAAAAAATAATAAGAACAATAATTGAGCTTTAAAATTTGATTCATTTTTCATTTTTATAATTTTTTACAATCTATTTAACATTATTAAATTCAACATTATTGTATTGTCCACCCAAATATTCAAATTGTAGCTTCTCAGCACCAGCTTTCTGCATTGGTTCCAGAGTTTCAGGGTCTTCGAGAACTTTTACAAGCCTCGCAGGTAAAAAAATATTAAAAGTACCTTCCAGCTCGACGACGAACCAAGTTTCATACTTTGTTTGCACCTTCTGGATCCTTGTCACTGCATACCTTTTCTTTGGAGTCAGGTTGGACAGCAGCCTCGTTGGTAGGTAGCCTTCCACTCGACCAATGGCATTGATCTTCTGCCGGTTCATTTCTTCAGGGATGTTACGCCTTTTGCAAGCAGCTTAAGAGGCTGCATGAAGAAATCGATCTGGAGATGCGCTTTTTATAGGCAGAAATTCCCACCCTGCTCGTCACCACTACAACTCTACGCATGCGTTGTACAGATAGATGAAACTAAAAATAGCTCAAGTATTAACTAATGTTCATTCTAAAAATGTATCTTGAAAACTAGTGGGAAAGGAAAATTGTAAGTGAATAGACATTTAATAATCCATTGAAAAATCCATTTATTTAATTTAAAATAATCTTAACCAGAATTTTAACATTGCTGACATATTTTTCTAACCATCTTTTCTTTTTAAGACCTTTGACGAAGATTGTGCGTGCAGTCATCAATGTTTCTTGAAGTATAGGTCTAACTTATTCATAAGGTACGCCACCACTAGTCCAGTTTATTTCATGGAAATTGTTTGTTAACCATCGATTAGTGCTTTTGTACCTTCCAGTTAGCAAACTCCAGCTGCAGGGTGGTTCAAAGAGAAAGACCAGGGGAACAGCATCTTTTTGCAGAGTGAGGAGAGCCAGTGCCTTGAAGATTAAGTCGTTGCAAGGCTTTTTGAAGCCCTAAACTGCTGCATTGGCGGGAAAATTATTACTCGATTCAAATTCTAACCGTATGTCCACTAAACTTTGTTTCAAAAACTCATTTTGTTTGGAGCAGTAAATTACATTGAGCAGTGCATTATCCTTGAAGAAACGCTTCTTTAGCAAAGGCTCATGCTCTTTTTCACAGTATAAAGCTTGAAAATTAGCATATATCTCATACAATAATGCAAACTGATTTCGACAAAAGTTTAAATTCGAATTACCATATGGGTAATATTAAGAATTTAATAAAACTTTAACATTATTAATATCACAGTGGTCAAAAAAGGTCATACGACATCTTCGTTGATCTTTTCGGCCTGTTTAAAATCCTAGTACGATATACCGGGGTTTCTCTATTTATGAAAAAGTCTTTACCTGCCACACATGGTTCTGAGTGGCAGAAATTAGAAGATATTCAAACATTTCCCAGGATCAAAAACTTATTAATATAAGTAGTTCCTTATTAATATACTTGACAAACTGTATCTTATGACGATTTTAGGTAAAACATAAGGAACCATCTATTCAACTTTATGTAGTGTAATTTAAAAATCTTTAAGTTTTCCTTCAGCTGGTTGAATAATAGCATTAATATCTGTGCGTGATCTTGTTGAAATTAGTTTATGTTTAGCATTCATAATAATCTTTTGATAATCTTCAGCGAATCCGAGGATCATGCAGAGTGTGATGCTTACATCAAAGTATCCAGCTTTATTTGTTATTCAAGCATTCAGATCTATATCAAGCTAGCCTGTATTGCCAGCATAATTAAGCTAATTAGGAGTCAAGGAAATGTAACTTTTCATGGTGCTAGTATGTCCAACATTTCTATAACGATCAATCTTAATACCATTTAATTGATACAGAATTTCGTCAAATAGAAAGCAGATTGCATTAACAATTAGATTTGTTGCTCTCGCAGCTGTATTTCCATCAGCCTAAACTAGTCTTCCATGTATGTGTAATGAAATTTTACTTAAAAGAATGCATAAATTTTGATGTTGCACTGCAATTCGTATCTCATCACTGTTGTTTTATAATGATGAAGCATAAGGTTGATGAGCATGAACCTCGTAGCGTGCTATAGATTTATCTATAAGTCACTCGAGCTTAAGCATTCAGTATTTCTTCCATCTTTGTAACAACGACAAATAAACAATATATAAATAAATGGTCGCTTTTTATTTTTACTTTTCTTCGTTGAACAAGTCTGAGACCTAGTTGCTTGAGAAGGCGCACGTTGTGAGATGTTAATCTCTTGCGAGCTGATTAAAGACTGACTGATTTTTCGCAGGATGGCTTGCTTATATAACTTGCACCCACTTTTTGATTATAAACGATACCCATCACGTTGACTTTAGGTGTAATCGGATAATTATAGTCTATACTTGAAAATTCACCAATTCTTCGTCTTGATCAACTATGCGGAGCTGAATATGATGTATTGTCTTGACAATGATTGGAAGATAAATTACGTGTGATGGCACTTCAACGATCTTATATCCTGGTCAAGCGGTTGGGAAGAATTCATGAATAGTGTGAACTTTTTGATCATTAATATATGCTCTAGTTGTAATGATGCACTCAATCCTGAGATCATTCATCTTGAGAATAGCTACTGGTATATGATTCTCATTAGCTTCAAGAACACGTGGTGTGAATCCCAACAGCTGACTTATAGAATATTTTAGTTTTAAATTAATTTCACGGTTGCTTTTAATTTCCCTACGCAGCGTATTGTTGTTTGCTCTAATATTTATTATAGCATCATTATTATTATCCAAATTCTTTTGCACATATTTTTCAATCTCATCCCTATTTGCTGATACTGTTAAACAGAAAAGTCTCTATTTATCAGAGATTTTTTTATATACTTTTCAGTATCTTCAATATTATAACTACCAGGGGTATGGTAACCACCTGATTACCAATATAAAATTTATTTTCCTCACATCAATGTTATGAAATGAATTGAATGTGAGTAGCTTAACTAGACCAAGTGCAATAATGATGGCGTCTGTCTCTATACTGATTGCCTACAAGTAATTTCTTGCGCTCATATAGATTATATTTGCTCTTTACATTAAGCTGCCCGCATAAAAATTTAAGACATAAATGACCACACTGAAATGTATTGTAATTTTTATATCTGTCATGAATATATTTCATCAAGCTACTAACACGAAGATACTGGACGAGGTCAGAGGGTGATTTAAAGTTACCAAAACTGTCAACGTATATTGTTTTATGATCATTTTTCTTGAATGCTACATAATGTGTACCTGGACCATCTTTATCATCAAGATTAACTATTGCCGACTCCTTTAACTGAGGTACTCTAGAAGGTAATTTATTTCGCATAAAGATTCTTAGAAAATATGGAATCTTTAGAGTCTTAGCATAATTGAGGAGATCAAAATCAGTTAATGTACGATGTGAAAGCTTTACTGTAAGTTTTTTTCCTCAAATATACGTTTTTCAGATATACGTTTTTTAGATCTATGAACACGACCTTGAGCACATGGTTTTATAAAAAGACCCAGTCCTTGTCGATAGGGTTTTAAATGTGGTCCTTTTCCAAGAGCTATTTCCTTTATTGTATTATTATGGCGTGCAGTCTCTTAAAGTTGAGGGTATAGGTAGAATACGAGAAGTTCTGACTTGACTTCTACCTCCAGCTTTTTCAATAGCTTTTTGAGCAGCCTCCACAGCAGTTTTAATGACAACTTGAGCATTATTACTAATAGACATTGAATGTTTAGCAGCATCCA
>JAUELO010457127.1:0-12725 GCA_032357855.1 Amphibolips quercusostensackenii | reverse complement strand
TTATTGTTTGGAAATTTTATTATTTTGGAGTTTTTCAAATCGTAATTCTATGAACTGCTTGGTAATTTTATAATTTGGGAAATTTCTGATGCGGCAATTTTATTATTCGGGAATTTTGTAATGCAGAAATTTTATTATTCAGAATTTTTTAGTCGTCACAATTTTCTAATATAATTTAATTTTTTGTCGAGAATTTCATTATTCGGGAATTTTCTAAATTGTAATTTTTTAAACTGTTCAGTAATTTTATAATTCGGAAATTTTTCGGTTCGGAAATTTTATTACTCGGGAATTTCAAAATTCAGAAATTTCATTATTTGGGAATTTTATTATTCAAGAATTTTTTAATTCGAGAATTTCACAGTGTCAGGAATTTTATTTTTCGGAATTTTTTAGTCGTCTCAATTTTCCAATTTAATTTAATTTTCTGTCGAGAATTCAATTATTCCGAAATTTTCAAATTCAGTAACATTATAAACTGTCGGAAATTTTACCACTCGAGAATTTTCTGAATTGTAATTTTATAAAATGTTTAATGATTTTGTTATAAGAAAATTTTCCAATCCGGAAATTTTATTTTTCAGGAATTTCATAATTCGGCAATTTTATTACTTGTGAATTTTCCAATTCAGGAATTTTTATTATTCAGGAATTTTATTATTGGGGCGTTTTATTATTCAGAAATTTTTCAGTTCGAGAATTTTATTATTTGGGAATTTTCCAAATCGTAATTCTATAAACTGTTCAGTAATTTCAAAATTAGGGAATTTTTCGATTCGGAAATTTTATTATTTGGAAATTTTATCATTCAAGAATTTTTCAATTCCAAAATTTTTTAATTTGAGAATTTCACAATGTCAGGAATTTTATTTTTTTTTTGATTTTTCAGTCATCCCAGTTTTTTAATATAATTAAATTTTCTGTCGAGAAATTCATTATTCAACAATTTTCAAGTTTAGTAACATTATAAGCTGTCAGGAATTTTATTACTCGGGAATTTTCTAAATTGTAATTTTATAAACTCCTCCGTAATTTTATAATTCGCGAATTTTCCAATTATGGGATTTTTCGATTCAGAAATTTTATTATTGGGTAATTTTATTACTCCGGAAATTTCACATTCGGTAATTTTATTATTCAGAAATTTTCAAATTCGGGAATTTTATTACTCGGAAATTTTATAATTAGGTTATTTCATTACTTGGGAATTCCCTAATTTGAGAATTTTATTGTTTGGTAATTTTATTATTTAGGAGTTTTTTAAATCGTAATTCTATGAACTGCTTGGTAATTTTATAATTTGGGAAATTTCCGATGCGGTAATTTTATTATTCAGGATTTTTCAGTCGTCCCCATTTTCTAATATAATTTAATTTTCTGTCGAGAATTTAATCATTTAAGAATTTTCAAATTCAGTAAAATTATAAACTGTAAGAAATTTTATTATCTGGAAATTTCCTGAATTGTAATTTTATAAGCCGTTTTTATAAGCCGTAATTTTATCATTAGGAAATTTTCCATTTCGGAAATTTTATTTTTCGGGAATTTTATGAATCGATAATTTTATTACTTAGGAATTTTCCAATTAGGAAATTTTATTCTTCGGGAATTTCATATTTCAGTAATTTTATTATTCGGGAATTTTATTATTCAAAATTTTTCAATACGAGAATTTTAGAGTATCAGGAATTTTATTTTTCGTGATTTTTCAGTCGTCCCAATTTTTTAATACAATTTGATTTTCTGTCGAGAATTTAATTATTCAAAAATTTTTTAATTCAGTAACATTTTTAATTAAATTTTTAATTATTTTTTATTTTAATTAAATTTAAAAAATTTTCTCATTTGAAAATTTTATCATTCGGAAATTTCATAATGCAGAAATGTTATTATTCGGAAATTTTTTAATTCGAGAATTTCACAGTGTCAGGAATTTCATTTTTTCAGGATTCTTCAGTCGTCCTAATAAAATGACTTATCAGGAAATGTTGATAAAAATTAATAATCTTTTTATGATTTTTTTTTAATCATACTAAGTGCTGAGTAATGAAAAGATTAGGTTTTATGATAAGAGGATTACAGATAGAAGATATATCATTGACCCCTAACGTTGATAACCCGATCTACGTAGGAGTAAAGTAAAACTTCTTCTTTGAAATCCAAGAGATTTAATCTTCAAAGTGTTTAAAAGAAATTCAAATGTACGTTTTTATTTTTGAAAATCATGCTTTTCACCTTGACAAAGGGTTTTTTGTAGCAAAATAAACATTTTTCAAATATTTTTATTTTATTCAAAAATCATATTTTTATTTCTACTTGAAAACATTTATGTAAAATATTATATTTTTAACAAGATAAATTAATCTTCAACCAAAATGATGAATTTTCAAGCAAATAGTATATTTTTAACTAGAAAAGATCTGTTTTATACAAAAAATTGAATAGTTTAATTTTCAGTTAACAAAATTTATTTTTCACGAAAAAAAAATTTAACGAAATTGTGAATTTTTAACTAAAATGATGAATCTTTAAGTGAAATAGATCAATTTTTAACAAAAAATTGAATTTTTGAAAAAAGAGTTTGAATTTTAAGCAAAAAGATGAATTTTTAAACGAGTAGATGAATTTTCTACCCCAAACTAAGACAATTTTTCAACAAAGTACTTGAATTTTCAACTAAAAAGTACAAATTTGAAATAAAATATTTGAACTTTAAGCAAAAAACCATCCATTTAAAACCAAAAATGGAAGATATAAATGTTTAGTTAATAAAAATTTAATTTACAACAAAACTGATGAATTTTTAACTAAAATGATAAATCTTCAACTGAAATTGCTGACTATTTGACAAAAAAGGTTTAATTTTTATCCAAGAAGATTAATTTCTACCATGAAATACGAATTTCCAACTTAAAAATATATTTTTTTAGCCAACAGCGGTATACTTAATTTTTAGTTAATAAAATTAATGTTTAAATAAAGAGATAGAATTTTAACTAAAATGGTGAATATTTAATTCAAATTATTAAATCTTCAACCAAAAAGATAAATTTTCATCTGAAGAAAAATTGAACCGAATGGTTGAATTTCAAACTAAAGAAAGATCAATTTTTAACAAAAAATGGAATAGTTCCATTCTTAGTTAAAAAAATAATTTTAAACAAAACTGATCAATTTTTAACTTAAATAATAAATCCTTAAATATAATAGTTAAATTTTAAACCAAAAAAGTTTCATTTAGAACTAAAGTGATATATATTTAAGTAGAGAAATTGAATTTTCAAAAAAAAAACAAAATTAATTTTTAACAAGTAGATTAATTTCTCCCAGAAAAGACAAATTTTCAACAAAATATGTATATTTTTAAGTAAAAAAGATAAACTGTTAAGCAAAAATTGAATAGTTAAATTTTCATATGAAAAAATTAAAATACGGCCAAAGAAATAAATTTTTTAATTAAAATGATAGAATATTCAATTCAAGTAGTTACATTTCCAATTTAAAAAAAAAGTAATTTTCGGCATAAATAGTTTAATTTTAAACCAAAGAGATACATTTTTAACTAGAAAATATAAATTTTCGACTAAATAGTTGAATTCTAATCTAAAAAATTTTTTATTTAAAAAATAATAATTTCCTACTAAACTGATAAATTTTTATCTTAAAAAATATATCTTTCACTAAGTCATTTAAATTTTTAACAAAAAAGACGAATTTTTAACTAGAAAAGACAAATTTTCAACCAAATAGTTTAATTTTGAACTAAAAAGATCAATTTTTAACTAAAAATGAAATAGTTAAATTTTTAGTTTGAAGAATCATTTTCAACCAAGCTCATAAAGTTTAAACTAAAATAATTATTCTTCAACTAAGAATGTTAAATTTTAAATCAAAGAGATGAATTAAATGAATTATCTAATTAAATTAAATAATTAAATTTTGACCACAAAAGATATTTCATTAGAATAATTGCATTTTTAGTTAAAAAATTATAATAAAAAAACAAAAACAAAAAAATATTAGCATATACAAACAAAGTGATGAATTTTCAGCTAAAATTATGAATCTTCATCTGGAATAATTGAATTATAGACCAAGAAGATAAAATTTTAACTACAATGATGAATCTCAACTAAAATAATTTAATTTTAAATTAAAAGGATTAACTTTTAACTAAAAAATATCAATTTTTACCATGGAAAAACGAATCTTCAACCAGAAAAGATAGTTTTTCCCCAAAAAATTAAATAATAAAATGTTTAGTTAAAAAAATTAATCTGCAACCAAATATATGAATTTTTAACTGAAATGATAGAATATTCAACTAAAATAGTTACATTTTCAGATTAAAAAAAATATATTCAGTAAAAAAAATTTCAGCAAAATAGGTAAAGGTTTGAATTGGAATGGTTAAATTTTTAGTAAAAAAATTAATACTTAGCCAAAGGAAAAACGAATTTTTATAAAAATAGCTCATTTTTCACCAAAAAAAATTAATTTTTAATCAGTTAAATTTTCAGTTAAAAATTAATTATTTACAAAAAAAAGCAAACAAACTTTAAACAAGAATTATTTTTTCCAGTAAAGAAACAAAAAGAAATCATCTAAATTATTGATCTTTTAAGCCAAAAGACGAATTTTCTGTAAAATATCGAATTTTCAACGAAAAAGTTTACTTTCAACCAAACGGTTGCAACTTTAAATAAAAAAGATGAATTTTCAAACAAAAAATTAAAGTTATTTTAAGTAAAAATAATTATTTTCAAACAAACAAAAAAAACAAATTTACAACAAAATAGTTCAATTATCAAACAAAAAAAAAGAACTTTTAAACAAAATAAAATATACATTTTTAAACAAATAAGTTCGACTTTTACCAAAGTAGTTGAATTTTCGTTTATAAACGACAAATTTTTAACTACAAGACATAATTAAATTCTCAATCAAGAAAAACTCAACTTGAATTTTCTACACCAAGATTAAAATTTTTAACAAAGATTAATTTTTTGCCAGAATAGTTGAATTTTCAACTCAAAAAGTTGAATTTTTTACCAAAAAGCGTAACTTTTTAACAAAATTGTTAAATTTTTAGCAAAGTAATATAATTTTGAATGAAAAATATAATATTTAGATGAAAGAAATTAAAAACACAGAAATAGAAATACAAGGCAAACAAAACACTCACAAGAATATTCCCTCAGGGTGTCCGCAAAACTACAGTATGAAAATTCACCAATTTTTCTTAGAGCACTTTTTTTCTTTTTCGAAACATTAAAATTCAGGGACCAGAATCTTAAACTTGTAATATTATTAACATATAATCTTGTATAAACGAAAAAACAAAATTTAAATTCAAAATTTCAAAATGTAAATTTTCTATCCTTGACCGTTCTTAGTCTAAAAAAATGGCTTGTTGGACAAGAAAATCAACACAAAAATAAAAAACCTGCCTCCACTACTACAACTTTTTTGCTTTTTTAATTATCGAAAGCTTTAAAAGATTTAATATTATTAAAAAATTTGTATTTGAACAATTTCTGAAGTCAAAGAAAAACAGATAAACTTGAAGAAATGAAGAAATTTTCCTAAGTATTATTTAGTAAGAAATAAAGCATTTTTTCAACCATCCTAATTCATGCTCTACTTTCATTTCCTTACCTTGATTTTCTTACTTTTATCACTTTCGTCTGATTCTAAAATTGATAACAGTAATATTTTTCAACTCGAGCCTCAATGCGACTCAACTCATTTCGTTTCTATAAAATTAAGTATTTAATTTTCCATTGTCTGTTTACCTAAATCTTTTTCAAATATTGCTGATACAGAATTTAGATAGCAGACATGTTAATTATCTGAAGGCCATTATTATACCATTAGGCAATATTCCTTTGGCGGTAAGCGTCATCCTCAGTCGGTTCTGACACATTTAAATAAGAATAATTAAAATGAAGACCGGCGTTGGAATTTTATTCCTTATATTCAATTTTTGCTTTCATTTTGAAAGTAAGTACGATATAAGCATTACATTATCAAAACAAATAAACAAATAAAAAATGTTCCAAATCTGACATTTTAACTCCAACAAACTCTTAAACATATGGCACGTATGGACACGAAGCAGCGTTCAGTTCTTTGAGTTTAAATTCCTTGCATTTAAATATATATTTTCTATTGCGATTGATGCTTAAACGAACATTAGGATCCAATAAAAGGAAGCTTGAAAAAAAATTATTTAATTCCAAACATAGTTACAACTGCTATAACAGATACTTTTGTAGTGTACGCGAACTTCATGTATGTGCATTTTCTTTAAAAAATTAGGTGCAGAGTCACGGCCTTCACATAATAGTAAAGAATACGGAAATTCTTCTGATCCACCAACCCCAAGGAGAGGAAAGATAATTCGTCCAGCACTACCCTACGAGATTGATAACGAGAAAGTTAAACCTAAGATAATTCATCCAACCTACGAGTATGATAAAACTATGATAATTTATCCATCCTAGGATCATGATAAAGGTATAATTCAACCACCCCGCGAGTATGATAAAGCTAAGGAAATGTATTCACCCTACGAGTATGATAAAGCTAAGGTAATTTATCCACCCTACGAGTATGATAAAACTATAATTCATCCACCCTACGAGCATGATAAAGGTATCATTCATCCACCCCGTAGGTATGATAAAGCTACGATAATTCGTCCAGAACCTACACCTAGTGTTTATCCACAAGCTGAACCTAGTGTTCGTCCACCACATTGACTTCTACATTATGTAAAACAGTCAATCGTTTCTGAATAAAAACATATTTTTTTAAAATAACGCCTACGAAAGTTTTATTTCAGACCCATATTTTACGTTATATATATTTTTGCTATCATAAAAAAGAGGTTTCGATTATATCTCTGAAACTGAAGCCATATTCTCTCTTCGCCTATTGGTCGGATTTAAATTCGCCGACTATACTTTAAAATCGAGATCAGTGGGTGGAAACTAAGATAGGCTTTTCCGGTATAGCTTTTATAGCGAAAGAACACGGGTTTCATATTTTAGATGGCGCTGATGATTGTCTATAGTTGTGTGTATGCATCGTGCACAGGGCACGCCTCAACACTGTCAAAGTTGAAACGGTTTGTTTTAACGTTTTGAAATTAACTGTTGAAATTATTTTGTGTTTGGTTAAGTTTGTGTCATTTTTAAATATTTTGTGTCATTTAAATATATACATTGAAATAAAGGTGCTAATGAAGAAATTGGTCGAAAATAGTGCGGCGAGTAGCACAGGTAAGAAATGTTACATGTTTTAAGGTTATGTAAGGTTATGTTCAGTTAAGTTTCATTGAAGATTATGATGGATCAACATTGTAACAAAATGAATTAACAAAATAGGGTAAGAATTATACCTAACAAAATTATGAATTTTAACTTTATAAGAAGGTATATTTTTCAAAAGTAATTACGCGTATTTTTGTCATCTATCACAAATGTTAGCAGTTTTTCCGTTTTAATTACCTATTTTCAGAAAATGAAAATAAATGAATCAAAAATAGAACAAAATTATCATCTAACTCAGAAGTAACACTTAATAAAATTGTTTAGCTGTATGTGTAAGAAGAGATTTTTCAGAAAAATTGTAACACATTTTTTCACCTCATCAAGAAGTTATATTTTGACTGATTTTTTGCAAAAAAATTCACAAACGAATTTGAATTGGAAAAAATTATATTTTATTAATTTAGAATTCTTAATCGTTCTTAAGCACGACTCACACAAAATTAACCTTTTTTATTTTGTACGTTTTTTTCATACGCGACTGTTCAAGCGTATTTATAAAAGCAAGCTATAATGCAATACAAAAAAAGCTACATGCCAAAAAGCGATAAACATGCGTACATAAATTTTTAATTTTTTATTTGAGAACTCCAAAATTTTTATGTGGAATTTTTAAATTTATTTTTTAAAACTCTGCCATTGTTAATATATATGCATAGTTGTGTAAAAATAATTTTATAAATACAACTATCTTCTTTCAAAACTTATAAAATTATGTTCGTATCAATTAATAAACCTTTTACCATTCACATTTCCACACTGTTGCTCGTCAATATATGAAATGGATAAAAGGTACAGTTATTGATTCGTGAAAAAAATGTGTAGTTAAAAATAATTTTAATCATATTCCATTACATTGCAAAGAATTATTTATTTATAATAAAATTAAATGTTATAAATATTTTTTATCTATAGTTGTTACACGAATCAATACCTGCACCTTTTATTTTACATTTATTTACATTTAAATTTCCCGGCATACGTGGCTATATTAAATTTTAGTTTCGATTAGTGGTTTCATATTTTAGAGGGCGCGTGAATACTGCGGAACCATTTAAGGTTTAGTTTTCACCCACTGGTCTTCTTAGCTCGGTCTGGTTTCGCCTTGAGACCTTTATCATGTTTTTGCGAAATTTGTGAGTAAATTTTTCCAAGCATCTGCCAAAGAATAAGGCAAATGTCCCAAGGCCAGCTCAGCGAGGACAGAAACCACGCGTAGAGCAAAAGGGCAAAAGCTAGTTTGATCTCGATGTTCAGTATGCATAGAGACTACGAAAGCACGGCTTTGGTCCCAAAAAATTTGAATTTCAAAATTTTTGGGTATGTCGAAAGTGTTGCAGGTTTTTAGATTTTCGGTTTCTTACAAAATTTTATAAGACTTTTTTGTAGAACTATTTTGCTGGCTACCACAAATCCGATCAAAACTCCTGGAACTCTAAATATTTTGAATTTCAAAATGATGGGTATGTCAAAAGGGCTGTAGGTTTTTGGATTTCAAGTTTATCGAAAAATGTTATCAGACTTCTTTGTAGAACTATTCCGGGTGCTACTAGAACTCCTGGAACACTCCAAATTTTGAATTTAAAAACTTTTTGGTATGTAAAAAGTGTTGTAGGTTTTTGGATTTTCAGCTTATCAAAAAATATTTTTATTAGACTTTTTTGTACAACAATTCAGGGTTCTATTAGAACCTTGACCAGAACTCCTGGAACTCTCAAAATTTTGAATTAAAAAAGTTTTAGGTGTGTCAAAAGTTTTGTAGGTTTTTGGATTTTGAGTTTAACGAAAAATGTTATTGAAATTTTTTGTAGAACTATTCCGGGGGCTACCAGAACTCCGACCAGAACTCCTGGAACTCTCAAAATTTAAAAATGTTAAATTTTTAGGTTTGTTAAAAGTGCTTCAGGTTTTTGTATTTTCAGTTTGTCGAAAAATGTTACTAGATTTTTTTGTATAACTATTTAGGGGACTACTAGAACTCCGACCAGAACTCCTAGAACTTTTAAAATTTTGAATTTGAAAACTTTTGGGTATGTCAAAAGTGTTGCAGGTTTTTGGATATTCAGTTTTTCAAAAAATTTTATTAGACTTTTTTGTAGGACTATTCTGGGGGCTACCAGAACTCCGATCAGAAGTCCTAAAACTAAATATTTTGAATTTCAAAATTTTGGTGTATGACAAGAGTTGTAGGTTTTTGGATTTTGAGTTAATCGAAAAAATCTTATTAGACTTTTTGTAGAACTATTCCAGGTGCTGCCAGAACTCCTGAAACTCTCAAAATTTTGAATTTCAAAATTTTTGGGTATGTAAAAAGTGTTGTGGGTTTTTGGATTTTCAGGTTATCGAAAAATGTTATCAGACTTTTTTGTAGAACTATTTTAGGGGCTACCAGAACTCCAATTAGAACTTCTTGAACTCTCAAAATTGTTGAATTCAAGATTTTTGGATATGCTAAGTGCTGTAGGTTTTTGAATTTTGAGTTTTTTGAAAAATGTTGATAGAAATTTTTGTAGAGCTATTCCGCGGGCTACCAGAACTCTGATCAGAACTTATGGAATTGTTAAAATTTTAAAATTTTAAATTTTTGGGTATGCTAAAAGTGTTGTAGGTTTTTGGATTTTGAGTTTATCGAAAAATGTTATAAGACTTTTTTTACAAAACTATTGAGGGGGCTACCAGAACTCTGATCATAACCCCTGGAACTCTCAAAATTTTTAAATAAAAAATTTTTGTGTTTGTTAAAAGTGCTGTAGGTTTTTCGATTTTGAGTTTATCGAAAATGTTATCAGATTTTTTGCAGAACTATTATTTAGGTTTTGAGAAATACGATCAGAACTCCTAGAATTCTCAAAATTTTGAAATTCAAAATTTTTGTGTATGACAAAAGTATTGTAGGTTTTTGTATTTTAAGTTCATCGAAAAATGTTATCAGACTTTTTGTAGAACTATTCCAGGTGCTGCCAGAACTTCTGAAACTGTCCAAATTTTGAAATTCAAAATTTTTGGGTACGCTAAAAGTGTTGTAGGTTTTTGGATTTTGAGTTAATTGAAAAATGTTATTAGACTCTTTTGTAAAAGCATTCCGGGGACTACAAGAACTATGATCAGAACTTTTAGAACTCTCAAAATTTTCAAATTCAAAATTTTTCGGTATGCTAAATGTGTTGTAGGTTTTTGGATTTTGAGTTGATCGAAAAATGTTATGAGACTTTTTTGTAAAACTATTCAGGGGGCTACCAGAACTCCGAGCAGAACCCCTGGAACTCTCAAAATTTTTAATAAAAAAATGTTTGTGTTTGTTAAAAGTGCTGTAGGTTTTTTGATTTTGAGTTTATCGAATATGTTGTTAGCTTTTTGTAGAACTATTATTTGGGTTTTCAGATCTACGATCAGAACTCCTAGGATTCTCAAAATTTTGAAATTCAAAAGTTTTAGGTATGCTAAAAGTGTTGTAGGTTTTTGGATTTTGAGTTTATCAAAAAGTGTGATGAGACTTCTTTATAAAACTATTTAGAGGTCTACCAGAACTTCGACCAGAACTCCTGTAACTCTCAAAATTTTAATTTAAAAAATTTTTGGGTATGTAAAAAGTGTTGTAGGGATTTTGGATTTTGAGTTTATCGAAAAATGTTATTGGATTTTCTTGTAGAACTATTCAGGGTGCTAACAGAACTCCGTTCAGAATCCTAAAACTCTCAAAATTTTGAAATTCAAAATTTTTGGGTATGCTAAATGTGTTGTAGATTTTTGGATTATAAGTTTATCAAAAAATGTTATAAGACTTTTTTGTACAACTTTTCAGAGGGTTTTTGAGATTTTCGATCAGAACTCCTAGAACTCTTAAAATTTTAAATTTCAAAATTTTTGGGTATGCTGAAAGTGTTGTAGGTTTTTGGATTTTAAGTTTATCAAAAAATGTTATGAGACTTTTTTGTAGAACTATTCAAGGAGATACCAGAACTCCGATTAGAACTCCTGGAATTCTCAAAAAATTTTTATTTAAAATTTTTGGATATACTAAATGTGGTTTAGAATTTTGTATTTTGAGTTTATCAACAAATATTGTAGGACTTTATTGTGAAACTATTCAGAGGGTTACCAGAACTTCGACCAGAATTCCTGGACCTCTTTCGAAAAATTTCTCTGAAATTTTGGAATTTTCAAAATTGTGTAACTTTTGAGTTTTCAAGTTTTTCGCAATCATTTTGTTATAGAACTCTGGAACTCTTTTAGTACTACAGGAATATTAAGAAGAAATTTGATTTTCTAAAAGGCAGGGGCTGGCTCTATTTAAAAAAAAAAGTTTTGCGTCTAATTTTTTGATACGATTTTTAATAAGTATCAGGAACTCTAAAACTATGCTAAATCTACCCAGAACTCTAAAAAAAGTTTAGTTTTCGAAAAGTGCGGGGTAACGTGAACTTAGCCCCTGATTACAAAAAATCAATTTTTAGAGTATTTATACGCCGTAACTATTTCTAAAAGTTATCAAAAACTGTAGAACTATTCAAAAGGATGTAAGAACTCTAAAAAAAATTAGAAATTTTGAAAGTGGGGGGCCAAGTTCACACGCATTGCAAATAAACTTTTTTTTATCTTAGTCAAACACCACGTGTGAAAACCTACAGGAACCGAGCGTAAAGCGTGAAGTGAATACATTATCGATTGCAAAGCTCGAGATTCAACAGCTGCGCGCCCTAGGCGCGCTCAAACTCACGAGCGAAGCGAAGCGCGCGACGGGAATGTGCCCGCGAGGCGGGCAGATTTTTTGATAATATCAAAGCCAATGAAATTCTTCATATATTGGTCGAAGCCAATTAAAAAAAAGTTCATTATTTTTTTTTATTTATAAACGAGAATGGAAAAAAAAATTTTGTTCAGAAGAGTACCGGTTTTCGAAAAATACTTGGATTTAATCAAAAATATCTAGAATCAATGAAGCAACTATCTAGAAAAGCTTTTCAGTAGCTTAAAAATTGTTTAAAAATTTTTTAAATTATTTATAAACAAATAAGTGAATGAAAGTGCATTCATGGGGATTGTCAGTGATTCGTGAATTAATTTGCACTAAATTCGAACAATTTATAGACAAAAACCGGTTTTCAATTTAATTCATGAAATATAATAAATAAATTGATATTTTATTAACAAATTTCATGAACAATTATCCATAGCAGGTAGTTATGTTGGAATAAATTAAGTTTTTTTCTATTGAATCGGCCAGAAATTATACAAAAGTTTTACAAAATTATCATACTAATTCATCCAATAACCGCGGACGATTGTTTAATAAAATTCAATTAAAAAATGCACTGTTGTAGACATGAGTAAACTATGACATCAGACTGACTCATCCGAAGGTATATATACAGGCTCTGAGCCACGCCTCCT